>WAAD01017540.1:0-10462 GCA_013389945.1 Fregata magnificens
AACCAGCTCCCCCTCGGCCAGACCCGGTACAACAACACAACACATGTTCCCTGCCAACTGTTGCCTAACTTACACCTGGCAAGTATTTTCCTTTTTCCCCAGGGTTCCCTTATGACCTTGCAAGAACTTTTTTTTGCTTGGTGGATATCAGAATTCTATTTAAATATAGATGTTCAACCTTCTTTCTATGGTTTGTGTTTTGTTTGTAATTATTCTGCATTCTTCAGGGACACATTTATTGTAGCTGTACTAATAATAACATACTCTAAGTTCAGCTGACAGCCCCTAAAAGGGAATGAATGGTGCTAAGAACCTCTGTTCAGTTACTGACACTTAACTCTCTGTCTCAGTGGAATAAAGTTCAGTCTCTCAATGCCAAGTAAAACTGTATAGATAGATTATTTCTCTAATCTGAAAAAGCCTGGTCTACTGAAAATGAAATAGTTCTTTAGCAACTCCAGTTCAGAGAGACATGGAATATTACTCTCACTTTTTCTTTCTTTCTTTTTTTTTTACTTTCAGTATCATTGTATTCACATTTTGGGACATGAGCAGAGTTTAGGGTAAGTTACAATAAAATGAAGGAGCTTGGAAAAATGGATGGGCCACTGTTCCTGCTGAGCAATCTCTTGGGTGGGTTTTGGGGTTTGACCTTCTTGCATTCTCCCCACACTTTCCTAATGTATCCTTTTATATTGTTCATTATATGCTATATAGGTATTGTGTATTATATAAAATAATGAAAATATAATAATCATTAATTATTTTAATTAGTAACCTCTGTCATCACATTGCATACTTCAACTTGTTCCCTGACCTCTGCCAGGGAGTAACCAGTCACTTTAGTATGGATGACAAGAACAATCCAGCCTCAAAGGGAGAAACGCACATGTGACATAGTATAGAGGAACAGATGAGAAATGAATGAATGCACAAATGTAAGAACAAAGTAATAAAAGCAAAACATTTTGGTAGCATCTTCAATGCATGAAACACTAGGGACATCAAGAAACATTTGTGAAAGCCTGGTGTCACTATGAGCAGGTAGTGTAATTATATATATGGTAACCAGAAAGTGGATGGAAAAATAATTTTGATTTATTCAGGATACTGTGTAACTTTGAGGCAAAGCTGGCCATAGAAGCACTGCAGTGCATATGTCCACAGCTCAACTCTGAATCGTCCCAGAAATGTGCTGTGATGAAAAGGCAAACTCCTATAGTTGAATTACTTGGGATCAAAGCAGGGTTTTGGGTTTTTTTTCCCTGTAGCTATTAAATATTGTCATCTATTATTGTTAGAAGAAATACTTAAAGACACTTTAAACATAATTTATCACTCATTCTACAGCAGTAAAAATCCCTAATCAGAAAGCCCAGGCAGGAGGCTAGCACCTTTCAGACTGATCTATATAAGTGAGTTTGATGTAAGAACATACATTAATTTCAACAATGTGATTACTAGCGGTCTTTGGCTTACTAAGATGGTGGTGGTAACTGGAGTACTTAAAGGATGAGACTAAAACATAGCACCTACTTTGTTCTATATAACGATAACTGTCCTTTGCCAGGTCATACGTGTGTGAGCTGTATGGTAGCACATACTGACTGAATATGTAGGAACCCACATTTCCCTGTGATTGGCCAGCTGGCACAAGTAGCTTCGTGTCTTTTACACTTCACTATTTGGAAGTAACTGTGTCCTAATACTCAGAAGCCCTTATCTGAGGCTCCAGATAAATATGGACTGTCCTTTCATTACAAACTAGGGTAATAAACAATGGTGTGCTGTACTACCCTTCTAATACTTTTTCTTGCTTCCTTCATGACTTTGGAGAGCTTCTGTGAGATGGAGAAGGAGATACAAGGCTGAATATGGGTGGTGCTGATGTGGCCAGAAAGAGCTAGCGGTGATGGGGAGCACACTACAGAGGTCACATGGTTCCTAGGATGTGGAGAAGGAGCAGAAGGGAGCAGGACTCACTGGAGCCAACACAGAGTAGTTTGTATTGAGCAACCTCTAGCAGGTATCTGAAACTC
The DNA here is from genome assembly GCA_013389945.1 of Fregata magnificens. Lineage (NCBI taxonomy): Eukaryota > Metazoa > Chordata > Aves > Suliformes > Fregatidae > Fregata > Fregata magnificens. Next base: position 2,040 of record WAAD01017540.1, read on the forward strand.
ATTACAGGAAGGACTAGCAATGGTTTAACTCCTGTGACCTTGATGATCTGGGATGATACCAAGCACATGCTTAGTGGACGTGTTCTAATACAATCCAGAAGGTGCTTCTCAGGGGACACTATCTGAGCAGGGTAGTTTGCAATTGCCCAGTTGTCAACATTTTGCAGCTAGGAGGCCTTGGCATGAAAGATAGAAGAGCTGTGAGACCTCTTGCAGAGAACAAAGATGAATCTCTGGGCCCCATGGTGTCAAGCTAAAGGAGAAATGACATTTCATTTCACATACTTATACGAATACCTAAGTTAGATACCCCCAGTAGACATTGTGACTTTCCTTCCACATTTGTTTAGCTTTATCTATCCTAGATGCATGTGAAGGTTACCAGATCGGTCTTTACTCACTTACACCTGACCAAGCATCTCCACATTTTTCCCACAGAATTAATAAGAAGATCAATTCTGAGGCGCAGAGAATATAATAGATTATGAACCGACTATATGATCAAGTATATTCAGAAACTCCTTATACACATGAGATGCCACTTTGCCTCCTAGCTGCTATAACAAGATTACTGCATTATGACTCTTTAATAACATAGTGACAGCGAGATCAATGGTACCTGTAGGATGTCAGTTTTGTCACTGAAACTCCACAGAGTTCAGACGTCTACCTACTCTTCAAATAGATGGTCTCCACATGGATTTTTAATACTTTCTGCATCATGTATCATTTAATTTTTAATCTAAAAATCATTAGAGTTATAAAAGTTACAATCCTTTCCTTTTCTGTGCAAATCAGTGAAATAGTATTTTTTCCAATCAGCTGACATTGCTGATCACAGAAACTGAGGATGCTCTGTTTTGGTTAGATAAGGGTTTATCTGAGACCCTATAGAGTCCACAGCACTTCCCTAACTCTTGCTAAAAGCAAGCAATGTGTTTGTGCCTGTACCTATCACAGAGGAACTGAGCTGGACTTGTGATGGCAGATGGCCGGTAGCGTTCAGCAGCTGTGGAGCACCCGTCACGCCAGCAAGTTTTGACTGGTCTGTGTCACCTCCTGCTTCTGCCTTGCTGCAAAGTGAACTCACAATGATTCAATTGTTAACTAGCTTGCATTCATGTTGCATTCCTCTGTCTGTCTCTCCTTTAATTAAGCCAAAAACTCTTTCAGGCAAGGATTTGACTTCCCTATATTTTTTGTGTCTGGCATAGCCTGACCCTGGTCAAAACTGAGACCTTCTGTCCTTTCACAGCTACTGCTACAGGTATTACTACAAAAAAGTCAATGGCATCATTGGAAAATAAACCTCCTCTGTGTTTTAGTGCAGCTGACACCCAGCTGATACATACCTACATCAAGCCATAGTAATATCATACTTACATGTCCTTGTTAGTGCTGGTTGAATGATAATATGAACCTTGATTCTCAGCTGCTTTTATGTATTTCCCTGGTGAAGTGAGTTTGCTCTTGTTCAGAAATCAGAATAGGTTATCAGAGTTATCTATGAATGTATGAACTTGAGCTACCTTCTCTGCCTTACTGGATTTTAAATTCTGAAGTGTAACAGCTACATCAAATAACAACACTGTTGACTAAATAGACATTGTTGGCAACAGGCAGCTAATCATCAGAGGAGAAGCATTCAGTGAATGTGCTTATTCAATTGCTCTTTTTATTGCATTATGACTATAGATTTTAGAAAGAAGAAATTGCTTACTCTTTCAGATTGACTTCAGGCTTTAGATGCCCACCTTTTCTTCACTTACCTGCTGGTTTGAATTTCATCTCATTATATCCGCAACATTTCTTCTGTCCCAAGGGAGGTAATAGTCATCTCATGTATCTTCTTTTCCATGTTATCCAGTCACAGCTGTTTTCTATCCTACTGATTGACAGGCCCATAAACAAAGCTGATTGCTGTGTGTAGCCTGTTCCCAAACTTTTGTAATATAAACTGGTGATAAATAGGCAGCTAAGTTGAAAGGGATGCCCTTAAATAAGTGGCCTGGCTCCCAAAGCCTGGAGCGCACTGGTCACTTCTTGAACTGTGTGATTCAGTTTTTCATTGATTGCCTTTAGACATATTTCATTTTTTGTTGTCAGATATTGGTAGCTATAGTTTTCTACTCTAAATGTCCCATACACAGGCCAAGTAGGCCTTTCTCACGTCTGTGAATTTCTTCCTGCTCTACAGGATTTAAGTAAAGTAAACATAAAGTGTGTGGTCATGATGGGATACACCTAGAAAGGAAGAAGGGGAAAATATTGTATTAGATGGACAAATAATTCATGCTGAAATATGTTGAGACTATTGTCTACATGTGCATTAGTGAAATTCATGGTTGCTGAAGCACTCTTTGCTAGAGCACATTGCTTTCTGTTTGTGGAACTTATTCTGGCATACCATTTCATACAGTCTGCCATAACAAAAAAAAAAAAAAAAAAAAAAAAAAAAAAGAAAAAGAAAAGAAGTAAAAAGTTCTGAAAGGGAAGGCATGAACAATTTTTAGTTCGTTGCTTAGTCTTACTATTTTGAAAGTTAGGGATTTTTTTAGTAACTTTGGTCCACTGAAACCAAATAGAGTGACTTTCAAATGGAGCATGACTCTGCATATTTCTGGGCTTCCCTAAAAAACTGTGGTCCCTAATCTCTGCAAGGATAATACAATTGTAAAGACTTTGCCCACATGTAGTACCAATACCGTCAGTGCTGAGTTAAGTTCACTATCTATCAAGATAGATAGATGATTTTTTTTTCAATGACTAATGTTATTGTTAGGTCCTAATGTCTTTCTACTAATGCTGTGTTAACTTACTTACGTTTGTCCACCAAACAGAACAGGTTTTCACCTGCCAATGTTGGCTTTACTTTCATCTTTCTGCTTCCAGCAAGACCTATGTCCGGGCCGGGGAGTGTTAAAAACCAGCCCTACAAATGCAGGTTCAGACATTTCCCTTTCCGCCTCTCTGCAAAAAAGCAGAATGGGGATGTCTTAGCCCACGGTTCCTGAAGAGGATCCTGGCTGAGACAACTTTTTCATTGCTGAGCACAGAGACGTGGGGCTCTTTATGCACTGAATAACCCTACCACGGTCACAACATGCAGCCGTCGTGGTGGGGCCCTTTGGTGGGGCCTTGGTTCGTTATGAACCCATCCAGTGATGAACCTACTTCAGCATCACACCCTGCTCAGGGCAGTGCCTTAATGGTGCATTTGGTAAAATGTGAAATGATATGTAAGTGCAAGATAGAAGAAAATGTTGGTAAAGTGGAGAGCAGTGAAGTCTATAACACCTCTTCCATGTATGATTGTAAAAAAAATTTTTGTGTGTGTGTGTGTCTGTAAACAGACAGATATAGTCAGATAGCTCTGTGGTTTGAAGACTGTTGTGGAAAGGGCATTTGTGCCGTCATCTGTTGAGAAACTGAAGGGTGAGGCCAAATGAACAACCCTCGTCCGCTTAGGTTATGACCATGCAGTGAGAATGTTGCACTTGTTTTGGTAAAAATTCATTCAGTTGTGAGGAATGGGGCTATGAAATTTTGCCTCTTAACAAGGATGAGAAAATACAGTCAAAAAGTACTTTCTAAGGCCCGGGAGAGGGGAGGTGGCTGTATTGAAGAGAGTTTCTGTTGTCCAATTATTGACTTTCCAAATTTAATTTTGTGTTCCTTTTCCTCTTCATAAGACCATTTTTCTTTCACACTTTGACCCAGACATGTGAAGTTGTTGCTGTAAAACCCCCGTCTGGGGAAATATTTGCTAGTCTATGATTTCTGGGTGGATGTTCAAGCTATAACATTTTTGCTAACTTTCAAACGAATTTATCAGTATTTGAACCAGGCTTTATTTGCTGTCAGCACAACTTGCCTAATAGGTTGTATGTGTATCTGTAAATAAACTGAGCCACATAATAAAAAACATGAATGTGTTTATACTGACACAGCTAGGCAGGATATAGATGAGAACAAGATGTTGTTCCTGCCCAAGATATTTACTATTTAATTTCATACAAGGTGATATGAAGAGGGGGGAAGGGCTGTCTCAATGTGAAAGAATGACAGAAGGTAGGTAGACATGATGTGAAAAGGTATTTGGAGTTTGGAGTTCAATCAGATAAAAATAAAAAGGCAGATATTTGGGAACTGTGCTACCCAGACTGACAACAAGCCTTGGCACAGGGGAGGAGGAACAGGTTAATGGAGCATGTGGTGCTATATGCACTACCACCCTTTCAAAATTGCCATTCTGTGGTACTTTATCTTAGAGATTAGAAAATCAATATTTACTTAAATGTATGGTGCATTGCTAGCAAATAAAAGTGGAACAGTGCTTTTTGCCTTCTCAATAGGAAGTGACTGGTAATTAGTCATTTGGATGGAATTAGAGGTGGGAAATCTACGACCACAGCTTCTTTAGGCTGAGACTTGTGGGTCTCCATAACCAAGTGACAGATAATAACCAAGATTTGTTTCTTTGTAGCTCATGAATCCAATTAGTAAGAGACTGTGGCATCATCAGCATTCTTCAGAGTCCAGTGTGAGGAAAACTCTGCCCTGTGGGGAAGTACCTTTTTAAAATGAAGTGCTAATAAAATATTCCATGGTAAACACATTTTCTTGCTCAGAGAATCTCAGGATAGATTAATTGGTGCTTGTATGGACTTTTAGGGCTATATACTTTTATTACTGAGTTTACAATGGTTATCATAATCTAATCATAAAAATTTAAATTAGACTTCCAACAGTGAACATTTCAATCCAAGATAGCTGGAAAATAGCTCCTCTGCAATATTCTTAATTTGCTTAAATAAATTTTTCAGCATTATATATGTGCTATGCAATTACTTTACATAATATATTATTACTACTTCCTTAATATATTATAGTGATATTAAGTGTATTTTTGCACATTCATAGCTGTGCATAACAATCATAACAACCACTAAGAAATGATGTGATAGGACATTGCCTGTCAATGTACATTTCCCATTTGGAGCCAAGAGACATGGTAGCATAATGGATTTTTTCAGAGTTTAATGAATTCCTGCAAAGTTCAAGGTAAAACACAGAAGTACTGGTTCTTGGGAGGCTGGGTCTTGCGTGTAAGTGGTTTGGGCAAGGAAGAATTTCCTGTATACCTACAGAGGCAAGTTTTCTCTAATTCTTTCAAGCTCATCTGGGGAGAGCGAGGTCTCAAAGGACCTTGCACAGAACTAAGTTGAGTTTGACAAGGGGAAGAGTGACAACCTATACAGCTAAATGCTATAGGCCACATAACTCTAAGTTACATTTATGGATAGGCTACTCTGCAGAAGCCTTTTATAAGCCAAAACAAATTAAAGGACACATCTAGAGAGGACATATTAATGTAAATGCAGTCAGAACTAAGGTTTTGTCTAAGCATGGGATAAGCCTTAGCAGAGATGCTTTGTATGGATAAGCCTTGCAATTGTTTGCAATGTAAAAGCAAAGGGAAAGCAGGGTTCTCAGGGAATGAGGAGCATATAAAATATCAGACACTGCAGACAGAGTAGCTGAAGCTGTAAATTCTTCAGGCACCGCCAAAGTGGACATGAGAAGTGCCCTTGCGAGTCTGCCTCCAACAGTGGTGTCAGTAGATGCTATCATGTCCTCAGGTTTCTCTGGCAGGCTTTCCTTATGTAGAGCCCATGCTCTTTTCCCCAAAATAGCTCTTGTTCATGTGCTCAGTGATCTTATTCCTTATTGTAGGCTCTACCACGTTGTGCGGTGTGGAGGTGAGTCACTGGTCGGTAGTTCCTGTTCCCTCCAGAGCCGTTCTCCAGTTGGGAGGCACAGTGGCAGCTGGTGCACTGCCAGTCCTCCGGCACGTGGCTGTTTGCAAAGGCACATTACACTCGTTGGCCAGCACTTCTGCAATTTCGCATTTGAGCTCCTTCAAGACTCACGGGTTAACACCATCTGGTCCTAATGATTTACTGAAATCTAATTTGGCTGCTTGGTCTGAGACTCCTGTATATTTACTCCAAATTCACCTCACTGTTCTGACCAATCTGCTGCAAAAGTGTCAGGTCTTGAAAGCTCCTCATCATCTTCAACAGTAAAAAACAATGCAAGGAAATTACAGAGCTTCCCTCTTGTTCCCTTATTGTCCCCACATGCTCCTTTTACACCTTTGCCATCAATCAGCTGTAGCAGTTCCCTGGTCTGATTCTGATTTTTAACGTACTTAAAGGAGTACAGTAGTTTAAGGAGAAAAAAGCACTATTCAAGTTCTTTTTTATTTATCAGTATTTCCTCATTACATTTGACCTGCCAAGTTTTATGGGCTTTTCTGTTCTCCTTATTTGAAGCAACTTCCTATTTCTTAAATACCAGCCAATTTGCTAGTCTCCTTACCTGTCCTACTGAGCTATGCAAGTTATTTTCTTGGACTGCTTTGTCTTTTTGAATTATGACAAATATTTTACCTCCATTTCTAATGCACTACTTCTGGATATTCTTCAGGCTTCTCATAGTCTTTCTGCTTTTTTGGACTGCTCTCTGCCCCTCTCATGCCCTCCACCTTGTCTGGTTTGACTCCTTTTTATATAGTTCCATCTCTTCAAGCTGAATATCCATGTGCAGTATATTGTTGTTCTGCTCTCTCTGGCTGCCATGTTAAACCTGCTACAGTGTGACTTCTCAATGAATAACCCTTCAGCTAGGTCCTGTGCACAACTCAAGATCAAGTCCAGAAGAAGGCCATTTTTTATTGTGTTTTTTTAAGACAAAGAGTCATTTGTTGCATCCAAAACAGTTATCTCTGCATCACAGTGAGGTATGGCTGCGGTTCACATGTGGGTAGCTGAAATCTCCTGCTATTGCTGCCTCTCCTAAATTTTCAGTTTGTCTAATCTCACATAACACTTCCTGATCACTGTTGTCATCTTCTTTGGGATGTTGGCTGTACAATCCAAACAGTACACAATGCTATCAGGAATTTGCACCTGAGAGGAGTCCATAGGACTTTTTTTGTCATAATATTTTTATACTGCTACACTTAATATTATCCATCACACACAGGCCACTCCCCTGCCTTTACCTCCTACCACATTCTTACCATAAGGTTGATTGCTTGATAACACAGTATCCCTCTGGTTTTCCTCCTCCACTGTGTGTCAGAGATGCCTATTATATCAGGTTTCTCATTTGATCTGAGCATTTTCATAGAATCATAGAATGGCTTGGGTTGGAAGGGACCTTTAAAGGTCATCTAGTCCAACCCCCCTGCAATCAGCAGGGACATCTTCAACTAGATCAGGTTGCTCAGAGCCCTGGCCAACCTGACCTTGAACGTTTCCAGGGTTGGGGCATCTACCACCTCTCTGGGCAACCTGTGCCAGTCTTTCACCACCCTCAGTGTAAAAAAGTTTCTTCCTTATATCTAGTCTAAATCTACCCTCCTTTAGTTTAAAACCATTACCCCTTGTCCTATCGCAACAGGCCCTGCTAAACAGTTTGTCCCCATCTTTCTTATCAGCACCCTTTAAGTACTGGAAGGCCGTGATTAGGTCTCCCCGCAGCCTTCTCTTCTCCAGGCTGAACAGCCCCAACTCTCTCAGCCTGTCCTCGTAGCAGAGGTGTTCCAGCCCTCTGATCATTTTTGTGGCCCTCCTCTGGACCCGCTCCAACAGTTCCATGTCTTTCCTGTGCTGAGGACNTCAGTGGTTGCCTGACCCAGGAGCAGTGCCTTGTTGACCCTCATGAGGCTCACATGGGCCCACTTCTCCAGCTTGTCCAGGTCCCTCTGGATGGCATCCTGTCCCTTAGGCATGTCAACTGCACCACTCAGCTTGGTGTCATCTGCAAGCTTGCTGAGGGTGCACCCGATCCCACTGTCTATGTCATTGATGAAGGTATTAAACAGTACTGGTCCCAGTATGGATCCCTGAGGGATACCACTTGTCACCGATCTCCATCTGGACATTGAGCCATTGATGACTACCCTCTGGATGAGACCGTCCAACCAATTCCTCATCCATCAAACAGTCCACCCATCAAATCCCTATCTCTCCAATTTAGAGAGAAGGGTGTTGTGGGGGACCATGTCAAAGGCCTTACTGAAATCCAGGTAGATGACATCTGTAGCTCTTCCCTTGTCCACTGATGTAGTCACTCCATCATAGAAGGCCGCTATGTTGGTCAGGCAGGACTTGCCCTTGGTGAAGTCATGCTGGCTGTCTCAAATCACCTCCCTGTCCTCCATGTGCCTTAACATAGCTTCTAGGAGGATCTGTTCCATGATCTTCCCAGGCACAGAAGTGAGGCTGACAGGTTGGTAGTTCCCAGGGTCGTCCTTTCTACCCTTTTTAAAAACAGGCACAATGTTTCCCTTTTTCCAGTCACTGGGGACTNCAGGCACAATGTTTCCCTTTTTCCAGTCACTGGGGACTTCA
>WAAD01017544.1:8215-25047 GCA_013389945.1 Fregata magnificens
TGGGAAATTATTTTGCATCTTCCCCCCCCCCCCTTCTCACTGAAGTCAGAAGGTGAGTGAGGGTTTAGTCACACAAAGTCTAACTAGTAGGGAAGCCATAAGCCATATATTTATCTAATAGAAATTTAGCGTAGCTCTGTTGAAGTCAGTGTTGATTTAAACTGGCTGGTGATCTGATCAGCTGTAGCACATGTTCTTACTTATCATTTTGCTATGCGCATCTCTGTTGTTTAGCGTAATGATCTGAAGAAGGAAGTGGCTATGACAACTGATATTTTACAATGGTGAAAAATACATGGAGTCTAGTTATTGGTAGGTATTGCCATTTAAATCTCTAACTCTTGATGTGAGACATTCTGTCCGTTTGAGAAATTATGGTTTGGGCCTCTCTATCTTTGTAGATCTTATCTATGAGCTTATCTATGAGTCTTAGAACTATACCAGAAGCCATACTGACAGTCAGAATAGAATACGTCCTGTTGCTTGGCTTCTTTGGGTTTGGGATTTGACGACAACATGAGAGAAAGCATAAGTTTCAAAATAACTCACCAGTTGCCAGTTACGAATGCTGATAGGTGAGAATCTCCTGACCTGTTTACTATTTTAATAACGTGACTTGGCTTCTGTCAGTACAGTATGCACTTACAATGCTGGAGTGGATGCTCCTTTCACAGAGGAGAGTTAATACAGAAAGAACTTTCTGGGAAGGATAGTTCTCTTCAGTTTCCTTACCCCAGTTTTTAGAGTCTTATAGCTGCTAAATAACATTGTTGGAGTCTTCAGTTACATCTAAATATTTTTTTCTTGATGTTTTATACTACTATAGGAACTGTATTTACTCTTTCTACTTAATTCTCTTTTTTTGGTATAAATACTGCTCAGATTCCTGTAAAGTCTTCCTTCTTACTTCATGGCATTGTGAGTCTGATGGAGCCATCAGAAGGCCCCTTCCAATCTGACACTCAAATCTCTATGAGGGATCGTTGGTATGCCTTCTTTCTTTAGAAATACTATAGGACAAAACACAGGCTTGCTGCTCATGTTGGCTGCGTTGTCTGAAGTCCACGGGAGCAACTGCGAAACTTGTAATTTCATCTAGTTCTTGAATTGAGACCCTTATCACTTCCTGCAGTGGTAGCATTTGTTTGTTATCATGGCAGGGATTGGTGGAAGGCAGGTTGACTTTCTTTTTTCACTTCAGTTTAAATGATGGAGGGAGTCTTATGAAGATTCCAAAAAATCAAGCCGTGCTCTCATCCAGTTTGAATAGTCAGGGGAGAGATTCTGCTTTCTTCTATATGTCATGGATCAGGAGCAATAGCTGTTTTGAAAACAAAGCAAATATGTGGAGAAAAATTATGTGAGGCTGAGAAGTCATGCTTCCAGTGGTAGATGTGGACTTGCTTATGTTTTTGCCATTCTGGGCAACTTAATTTTTGCGCCTCTAGATAGGAGCAACCCATGTTGAAATGATAATACTGAAGTGTATTATGGCCCTGGGGCCAATTCTCCCCTTCGCTGGATGTATATAACCCTTTCAGAAGTAGGAGTTATTTGGGATTCTGGGAATATCAGAAACTGAACAATTGGACACCTGTTTTTAACATGGCTAGAGCACAGCTCTGTAATGTGGTTATAATAAAATTCCTATCAACTTTATGCAATGTATAGAAAGGGCATAGCAAATCGTGTTATAACATGGATACATGATTATCATTGTAAAGGATGATCTCTGGCACAGGCTGATAGTGTAAGTCATTACTTCTTCATTTCTCACATCGTTCTTGAACACTTCCCGTTTTCTCAACTGTTCAGTCAGCAGAGATCTAGAACCAATTCATTAAGCTGAGATAAACATCTGATGAATATTGTTACTGTTTTCATATTATATAAATACCTTGGGAACCACCCTCTTAGGGACCTTCATCCTGGCTGAGCAGTTGCTATGCTGAGAAACCCGCATTCTGAATATTAAACTTCATGGATATTAAGTACTGCCAGAGGCCAAAAAAAGTCATTTAAAAAAATGTATTTTTTATTCTTGCAAGACATATATATATATAAAAAAAAGACCAACACCCTTGCATATTGATGCCCTCCCCTACTAAATATTACCATAATACAAATAACCAGCAATTTTAAACTAACTTTCTTCACTGACTCATTTCACATATTTTTGAACAGGAGTGTCAGTACTCTGAAAAATGCATTAGAAAATTGCATGTGTATGCTAAATTGTTTTTTGTGTCTTTGTCAAACTACAGAAACTACAAACTACTGTCAAACTCTGACAACTACAAAACCCCAAAACTTTTATTGTAAGACATTATTCAATAATAACTGTTTCTGAATTGCAACAGCTATTCTGCGTGCCCAGTAGAACACAAGTTTTTCACCGTTTTTCATGGGCAATGTATCCTTTAGTCAGACATTTTGTTTCTGTTTGTCAGTCCATGTTGAATACATACAGAGCATTAATACCAATTGTATACTCATATTTGTTTAAAACTGACCTAAATATACAGGGTGACACCATACATACAAGTTATGGATTCTTAGCACAGTGATAGGTTGCACTGCATTTATTCAACTCCCAATTCTCCAGTGATACTCTTGATCCTAAGGAATTAACCCATCTATATAATTTTTTTGCTACAGGAAACCCATGTGAGAGTGGTAAATCATTGTTTCTGGCAAACAAAAGGAACTGTCCAGCATTTTCCAAGCTGAATGCATTAAAACACTGATAAACTTGAAGTGGCTTTTAATGTTGTCTTTCAATGCTTTAAAAGCCTCTCATCTACGAAATATTTTTTGATACATAGGGTATGTGTCTTTATGTATCTATATATCTCTCTATGTTGAGAGAGACTGTGGATAGTGACAAAGACACTGTTTGTAGCCTAATTCTAGCAGTTGCAGTGCAAAAGTGATGCAAGCTCTAAACTTCTGAATTTCCTCATGAAACCTCCAAAAACTTCTGGGTTTGTGAAAGGATACAAAATGAAGAAAATTGGTTTTAACAGCAATGATAAACTATGATGCATCTAGGTATTCAGACTAAATAACAAAGAATTGTGTCTAAATTGTGGCACAGCTGAGAATGTCAGTAAGGATGAAAGGAAAGGAGAAGAGAGGCATAATACTCAGATTACTGATTTGCTTGGTATCAAAAAACATCTTAAAAACTTCAAAATTAATGAGACATAAAATCATCTCCCTCCTTTGCAGCTGATTCTCATCAGCCAGTTATAAAAGAGCTATCATAGGAGAAGAGAGCATACCATTAGTTGTTAGTTCGGAGTGACTCTGCAAAATAGTCCTTAAAGGTCTACTGACATCTTTCTGACAACCTCCTAAAGGTCTCAAAGCTGCTAGTTGCTGCAGTATATCAGGCTGTCATCAAACCTGGATCTGAGTTGTATAGCAGAAATGTCCTCAGTCTGCAATTTGCGTTAAAGCAACAGTCTCTGAATAGCGTAACTCGGGAAGATATGTTTCTGCAGGGGTCATCTGAGCTCTGTGTTGACCTGTGCAGCTGTGGGGGTGATAAGTTTATCACTAGCATAGTCATATTTTCTGCCAACAGGCTTTACGATTGGATCTCTACACTTAATATCAAAAGATACAGACATCCCCACTGTGGAGTAGTACTTGCTGGCAAGTCTACTTTGTGACTTTTGGTATGCAGGCTATAATGTAGTATATTGCTCCTGGAAAACTTTTTCTTCCTTGAAAATGTCTTTCAACAGTATGTAACCTTGAGTGTCGCAACTGCCCAACAAACAGTCTTCCATTATGCACATATTAATCATGGTGATACCTAAATTTTCATTACTGTCATTTTTTAATAACTGCTGTAGAGACTAAGGGATGGAAGAAAAGGGATTAAAAAGAGTGGGAGCTGTATTGCAGTGAAGTTAGGTATTATAGAACTATTGTGTGTTACATACAAATAATGTTCACTTGCAGTAAGTTACAGCTGGGTGAGAAAAAGTCTTCTGAGTGCTCAAAAACATGTGATGAGTTGTCATCCTGAATGGTTAAAGGCAGTTTTGGAAACTGGACTCCTCTCCCCCTTCCCACTTACCTCATCTGAGCCAGGTGTAATGCAGCCAGCTGGAAAAGCAAAGTTTCCATTAGTGCTTTGCCAAATGTGCCACATTTTCTGAAGCAGGATGAGCCCATTTTTGCTCCACTTATTTTTAGGACTGACAAGTAGCTTGGTTTACACGTTTTGATCCTTGGTGTATTTTGAGAATAGCCTTCCAGTCATTCTGAATTGCATGCATTGCTTTGATATTAAATTTTCATGTTATGAGTTCCATTGGAAATAAATGTGTTTTCTACCCCCTGCAGTAAAATGTTGGTTTATACCAAAGCAGTCAGAGAGGCAAATTGGCTACTTATTTAATGATGTCTTAATGAAGAGTTGTGAACCTAAATATCTTTATTAGTATGGGTAGATTATGTGAAGATAGCTAGCTATACTGTGTTACTGTTGCCACCCACAAATTAGCCCAGTATCCAGAATGACTGAGGGTTCTTTATTGTGGATCGCTATTGGTGGTGGTGAGAAAGTGGGGAACCACTAAAAGCAGAGGACACTGCTACCCACATATATAATCTTGGGTCACAACAGTTTTTGATAGTTCTCTGAGAATGTTTCCCTAGTAAATGACAAGGGGCAGGGGGAGGGAGAGAGAAAAAGGTGACTGGAATGATGGTGACATTTGAAAGGGGAAGAGCCTTGTCAGAGGCTTGACTTTGTACAGATAAGAAATATATTTTCTGATTGTACAGGAGGTTGAGAGGGACTGCTGCACCGGGCAGATAAGAAGTGGAGTTACATGCTGGTTTATCTGTAAGGAGACGGAGTGTTGCTCTCAGACTTGTGTATTTAATTTAGATCAAAAAATCCTAGGGGATTTACAGCTAATCATAAACCAGCATAGATTAAGAAAAACCCTCTGAAAAATATTATAGTGAGATATAATATGTTATATGTAAGGAAGTGTATGTAAATATATATTTTAGCTGAATTAAAGGTCATTCTGCTGTACTAGTGAAGGACACTGTAAATGTTTCTCGTGGGAAATTAAATGTAGGTGTGTTAGGGAATCTTGCTGAATATAGAGCAGGGTGTGCCCTTTGGCTGTAGAACTGGCCCCTGCATGGGCAGCTTGCTTGATGGCATGACTTCTTTCAGTACAGGGCTGATCTGTGGTAGGAACTCGCCAGAACTCTGGACTGCTGTAAATTACACCAGACCTCAGGCAGCCCTGGGCTGTATTTGGAATTCAAAAGATAACATGTTTTTGCTCTACATGTTGTTTGTTGCACTTAGTGAAGGAGATGATAATACTTGATATGGTTTTCATGTTTTAACTTGCAGTGGTTGTGACAGTTGTTCAGTGAATTCATCTGAGTTCTAAACCAGGTACCATATGGGCAGTAGTAGTACAATTTTTTGTCTGTTGTCCTGCTAATATATTGGAGCAATCTTGGGGGGAAAACAAACAAACAAACAAAACCCCAAACACCCACCAAAAACCACAACAAAACAACCCCCAAAACCCCAAACCCAACCAAAAAACCCTCCCAAACCATTTTTAAGCTTCCCTACCTGTAGTCTCCACGGCCTCTTCACTCCTGCAAATTTTAGTGCTTTTTCTGCAATGTACAGTACATCTACCATGCCACAGGAGCTATGACTGCAATCTGTAGGCATCCTTAAACTGCCTTTCCTCTTACTAGGTCAACAACCTATAGAGTGAAGCAATGGCATTACAGACCTGGGTTGGATAAACTTGCCCAGAACCTTAAGTACTTGAATCAGAAAACACCCAACCAATGCTGAGGCCTGTTCTGTTCTTGACTTGCTGCTATTGCAGTTGTGCTCAGGTAGGCAGATACCTGCCACAATATAGGTGCAAGATGCAAGTCTTATGATGTTACTTGTTAAAAAGTTGAACTCTGGCCGCATTTTGAATCCTGAAAGCTGACAAAGAGCTACTTGTGATGATGCCTTTGGTTGTGTAGGCGTAGGTATGAGGGACAAAGGGCTCAAATAGTACTCCATCTTTGGAGGGAGACCTGTTGTGCCATCCTGCTGCGGTTCTGGCAAAGCTTCATGACATCCATGAGAGAAAATTGAGTGTTTTATGTGAATGTAATTTTAAATTACCTTTTTGTCTTGTTTCCCTGTTTGCATATATTTTGTGATATAATACCTTTTAACATATTCACAAAGGTTTAACTATATAGCGGTTCCTAGACTAATGAACCTGCACGTGTTGAACTATTGGAGCACAAGACACGCTCCTGCTTGAATAAAACATCACAAGGTGAATAATTTTAGTGATACATTGGGAGAACAGCAACTTTGTTTCCATAAAACCTGAATTTTGAAAAGTATATGATTCAGAAACAGATCTTAAGAAGCTTTCATAGAGCTGTCCCAAATGAGTTATGGAAAAACAAAGCAGTCTTTCAAGCTTACTACTAAGACACTGATGTGAGTTTTTAAATGCATTTTTCTAAGTCATGCCTTCTTCCCAATCAAAGCATAAAGATTCATTTTGTGTTTCCTTGTTGCAGTCCTCAGATGCTGGGTTCTGAACCCACTGAAGAATTGTCATGGAAGGATTCAGATGCCTGTTGGGAGTTTCACTGACTCCATTTTGGCAAGAGAGGGTGCGTGAGCTGGTCATTTTGCTGAGACCTTGGTGCGCTCCTGTTCCTTAATGCTGCCGAATGGTTCAGAGCCAGCTGCTTCCACTATGTTTCAAGCACATGGGGTGATGAACCAGCTTTGTACTTAAAAAAAATTGCATTTTAATTTTTTCATCAACATACGTCATAAACTTCTAATGCTGTTCTAGCCTAGAAATAATATTAACCATTTCAGTTTTGTGGAAATTTCTGTATTTCATAAGTTAAGTTGCCACTTTTTTTGGTTTTTTTTAATCTCCTCCCCACCTGTTCAGTACAAACTTTGAGTTATCTTTTAAAATCTTCTGTCTTTGGAAGATAAATTCTTACGGATTAAGAGAATTAATTTTATGGATATTTACATTTGTCTTTTGTGGGAGCTTGATTTTTATTTTTTGTTTTTAAAGAGGTAAAAGGTTGAGGAGTAAGCAGGATGGGATGGTCACATGCTGGTGATGAAGGCAGCAAAATGTGTCTTGAAGTTAAGTCAATATGTAAATGTAAATTTGCTGAGTTACAGAGTAGCCTGGTGTGGCTGGCAGAAGCCCCATCACATGAGCAAAGGTAGAAGAATTGTGCCTTCTATTGCATTTCACAAACACCCTTTCACTTTCTAATTATGTGGGTTGCTTTTTGGTTTAAGGAAGAGAGAAAAGGGCATCCTGATTCCCTGCAATCTGCACTGTTGCTTGTACCTTGGGACCCCACTAGTCAAAACAACGGGATTCATATGTTGACGACAGCTGAGAGACCAAAGTATGACCAGATGGCAAGGGGGAGCTGAGCTGTCTGTTTCTGCAAGCGATAGGCACATTATGGTTATTCTCTTCTGGGGACGAGGGGGTGGAAAGGAGGGGGAGGGGAAGAGAGAAAGAGGGAGATATTAGATAAACAGACTGTAGCCTGAATGCATATGACATGTGGGAGGAAGGCTTTGTTAAGCACGAACTGAAAGCCTCTCACAGAGCGTTAAGCAACACCGCCTGTGCATTGTACTGAGCCAAAGCAGAGGAAACACAGGCACAAACCTGTAAAACTGCTGTAAGGCCAGCGAGGTTCACCAGGCTTCTGCAGAGGTGCTTGAAACAGTGAAGTACTGGAAGGTTTTACTGTTTCCTTAGGTCAGCTTACTTTTTTTAGTAGGAAGGAAAGATCATTTAGTAGCAGACATGCCAAAGGTGTGTTTTCCTTATCTTTGTGATGTGCAAGCTATGTTTTATGAGTCAGAGTTGATTCATAGCTTCATTCTGCTAGACTTTTTCATCAGTTTCATGCACAGGAGATGGCTTTATGGGATTCTAGGTATCTGCTGTTTGCACTGAAGTGACTGGAAGTTCAGTCTAGCCAGTGATTTGCAGGTGGTGCTCAGCATGCTCTGTAATTACGGAATGCATCCTTGATCTACATCACCCTGACCCTGATCTGGAGCCAGCTGAAATCTGTAAAAAATATTCCCACTTGACTGTATTAGGGTCTGGGTTATGTTTTATGAATGAAACCGAAGTATACTTTTCTTTTATCAGTTATAGATAGTAGAGCTATCAAATCTTTCCTTACTGCCTTCTCTGGCTGAGCAGCATAAGTTGCAGTGTTTGTCCCATTTTCTTCTCATATTTTTCTGACTGTTCTTCTTGTGGGACTTGAGTGAATGAGTAACTACAGCAATTGATACTTGCATTACACAAAAAAATGAAGAGGGAATTTTCATTATTTTGCTCATGTGAGGATAGTGTCTGGCTGTCTAAAAACTGATAACAGACCACTGAGAGCATTTATCTGAGAAGGGTTTGATATTCTTTCCCATCTACGCATCATATGCTGGTAACTTTTCTTCCTTTTTTTTCCCTCTCTTTTTCATTTTGACTTTTACTTGTCTGATTTGCTGACCTTTGAGTAGTTCTTTCTGAAGTAAGGTGATAGGAAAGCAGCCTCATACTGTTGTTTTCCTGATGAACCACTCTGAAGCACCCTGGTTTACATAGGGGAAAACATAACAGATTTGTTGGGCTGTGGCACCTAACACCACTGCTCAATAACCTATTGGAGTGTTTGAACACGGTGACCAGCTTGGCTTCCCTGCTGCTCCCTAGATAGTTGCTCGTGACATTGGTGTGTGGGGGGTGGGGGCAGAAAGCTGATTTATAGATGTAGTCTATTGCCTGGAGGAGTGGATTAGCTAAGGTTGCATTCTGCCTGGTTTTGGTCACAATGATACAAAGACTTTAGGGGGCCCTTGATACACAAAAAGTGCAGCTAGAAAATTGAAAATTTTTATACTTCTACATACATAATGAAAGCCTTAAAATAATTTAAAAAAACCCCCAAAAAACCCCACCAAAAACATTTAAACACTTTTTGGAAAGATGCTGAATGTTGTATGCCAGTTTTCTATTCACTTCTTGGAAAATCTTTTGCAGTTCCATATGGGACACCATCTTTTAGAATACTGTTATTTTAATTAGTGAACCAAAAAAAGCATTCTGCTAATTACCGTTGCTTCTCTAGCTATGCAGAAGCCCCTTCCACTGTTTGATAGTAGTACAACACATATAACTGCAATGTATTGAAGATTAACTTTTTAATTTTTATACTAATTATAATGGCTGAACCAGACATGCCAGTAAGTTTTTGTTGTCAGCCTCACTGATCAGATAATTTATGACCCTGTCTTTCTACAAAACTTCTACCCCATTGTAAGGACTCATAAAAAGTTAGGTAAAACTTCATTTTGATTAGATGCAGCTTTTCAATACATGACCTTAAAAGTTACTTCCAAGTAGAATCATAGAATCATTAAGGTTGGAAAAGACCTCTAAGATCATCAAGTCCAACCATCAACTAACACCACCATGACTCCTAAACTAGGCCCTGGAGTGCCACGTCTATACCTTTTTTGAACGCCTCCAGGGTTGACAACTCCACCACCTCTCTGGGCAGCCTGTTCCAATGCCTAACCACTCTTTNTACAAATCAGGATGCCATTGGCCTTCTTGGCCACCTGGGCACACTGCCGGCTCATGTTCAGCCGGCTGTCAACCACCACCCCCAGGTCCTTTTCTGCCAGGCAGCTTTCCAGCCACTCTTCCCCAAGCCTGTAGCGTTGCATGGGGTTGTTGTGACCCAAGTGCAGGACCCGGCACTTGGCCTTGTTAAACCTCATACAATTGACCTTGGCCCATTGATCCAGCCTATCCAGATCCCTCTGCAGGGCCTTCTTTCCCTCGAGCAGATGGAGTAAAGTAAAGGGAAAGAATAAAATATTAAATTGTTCCGAATTTGCTTTACTTTTAAAATGTCTGCAATTGCATTGAGAAAAATTTTTCTTTATTGTGAATATGAAAGCCTGTTAAAAACTACTATTTCATTTCTAATTTAAATAATTAGCCAGCACTGTGCCCTTGTGGCCAAGAAGGCCAACAGTATCCTGGGGTGCATAAAAAGGAGTGTTGCCAGCAGGTCGAGGGAGGTTCTCCTCCCCCTCTACTCCGCCCTAGTGAGGCCATATCTGGAGTACTGTGTCCAGTTCTGGGCTCCCCAGTTCAAGAAGGACAGGGAACTGCTGGAGCAAGTCCAGCGGAGAGCCACAAAGATGATCAGGGGACTGGAGCACCTCTCTTATGAGGAAAGGCTGAGAGACCTGGGTTTGTTCAGCCTGGAGAAGAGAAGACTGAGGGGCATCTTGTTACTGGTTATAAATATCTGAAGGGTGGGTGTCAAGAGGATGGGGCCAGACTCTTTTCAGTGGTGCCCAGCGACGGACAAGGGGCAACAGGCACAGATTGGAACACAAGAAGTTCCAGCTGCACATGAGAAAAAACTTCTTTACTGTGAGGGTGACAGAGCATTGGAACAGGCTGCCCAGAGAAGTTGTGGAATCTCCTTCTCTGGAAATATTCAAAACCCACCTGGATGCAGTCCTGTGCCCCCTGCTCTAGGTGAACCTGCTCAAGCCAGATCTCCAGAGGTCCATTCCAACCCCAACCATTCTGTGATTCTGTAATGTAGGAAGCCTTAGTTATTTTATAACAGATAAAAGTAAGGTGTGCAGTTCAGCAGTAGCTATGTAATAAATGCCGTTATTATTGAGATGTACCATGTTTACATAATATAAAGGGACATAGATACCAGAGAGAAGGCTGGAGGTTTCCTCATGTATGTAATAATAGTAGCTAGCTCTTCCACTATGAGTAGAATCTTGGGCTCTTAAATCCATATTTAGCCATGAAAATGCATGTATTTTTAAAAAAATTCTGTCAGCATTAATCTGTCACTTATGTGGGATCTGGCCTTGCCAGGTCATTTTGCAAGTTTGACAGTTTTGGTTTTTTTAATTGTCTAAGGGGTATTGTGGTATACAGTTTTGGACTTGGGGAGGGAAAAATAATTGGGTTTTAAGCCAGAAAAGGTTAGCCAAAAATATCTAAACCAATATGGTGAACATAAATTGTGTAATTATTTGGTCATTTGCTGTTCTTCTGGAATTAAGTGACGTCTTTTGTCATTGGCTTTGTTAGGAGCAGGACTGTGTCCATTCTAACTCTTCTGTTTTGGATGATATATTACTAGTTTGGTGTTACAGTTTTTCATTGTGATCTGCTAGTATCTGAGCTGGTAGGGAGGAATCTTACAAAGCTGTATTTAACCATTTAAGTTTGCTGTCTATTTAGCCGTTCCAGTGTTCACGGTCTAATTGGGACCTCAGCCTTCAAGCCAAGGAAGCAAGAAAGATAATAACTGGAATAAGGATCCAGAAAGTTAGATTCGGGGTTTTATTCTTCTCTCTGCTGTTAAGTTACTTTGACATTTTAAAAACCTTCAGGCACAGGAGTTCATATCATATAGAATCATAGAATCAGTAAGGTTGGAAAAGACCTCTAAGATCATCAAGTCCAACCGTCAACTAACACCACCATGACTCCTAAACTAGGCCCTGGAGTGCCACGTCTATACCTTTTTTGAACGCCTCCAGGGTTGACAACTCCACCACCTCTCTGGGCAGCCTGTTCCAATGCCTAACCACTCTTTCAGTAAAGAAATTCTTCCTGATGTCCAATCTAAACCTCCCCTGACGCAACTTGAGGCCATTCCCTCTCGTCCTAAGGCCATTCCCTCTCGTCCTAAATATCCCATTGATGTTCAATTTTATTGTCTTTTGAGGACCTGTACCTAGAACTAAATAAATGCAACTAATAGACCTCGAAAATTGTGCCTGATGTGTCTCAGCATCAGTTTTCCATAAATATAAGAAAGTTGTACTCATTAGCAATCCGGCATATGGGTAGATGTGAGAATTGAAAAATGGTCTGCAATTATCAGAACAGAGGTGCCCAGTACTTATCTTATAAAAATGACAGAATATACTTTGAATCTTGTCTCTGTGTTTTTCCTCTTTGCTTCTCTTGCTCTTCGAGTTTGCTGCCAAATACACTTGAATGTCACCGTATCCACGCTGTTATAATCGAAGACACTTCATCCTGTGAATAAACTGGCAGCTATTAATGGCAATAGAGTTGTTTTTAATTTCAGCTCTTCAGTATAGTACTAGGAGTTCTGAGCATTAATGACTGCATTCTTGGGTCCATCCATATACTGAAATGAAAGAGAGTAACCCTATTTTACAGTGACCAATTTTCTGTATAGAAATGTCAACTATAATTGGGACTTAAAACAGTTCTTAGTGATGGCTGCTTTGATAAAAAGTGGTAGAGTGAGATCAGTAGTGTGTGGCTGGCAGGTTTTTTTTGAGCAAAAGGCAGATTACTAGAGTTTTAATGTTCAGAATATAACCTGAGTACAGTAGTTTACAGCATTTAGTTTACTGCTACAGACTCACACTTTAATGTATCACCAGTGGATCACATATATCTTACATGAATACAAGTGTATGTGAGATTATTTTATTTCTATACTGTTACTGAGTTCAGATAAGGATTTCCTGCTCTGTGCATGAATACTTACTCATTACATTTTCGGTTTCTTAATCACAATTAATAATACACTAGGTATGTTTCTATAGCAACTTCTACTTAGGGATCTCAAAGCGCTTTAGAAATGCTAGTCTGAGTTCCATAATAGAACTCAGATAAAGTGCATATAATTATTCATATTTTGCAAGTGGGGAAACTGAATTGGAGGGATTGAGTTGCTGAAAGACATACAGAAATTAGTGACGGAATTAGGAGCATTATCTGGAGATTTGATCTAAAGCCTATTGAAAGTGTTTGGATTGTGTCATAGATTTCTAGTTCCTTTTCAGCATTGTATCCACAACACTGAGCATCCTTCCATGATGAGGCAGCCTTAAATAAAAATCCTGTTCTCCCATAAGGTTTCTGTTTTACCCTACCTTTAGACTACCTTACAAGTTTTCTGAAACAATCACTTTTCATGGTTGCAGATTTTTGTATTTCAAAAACCACCTCATGCTGGAGAATATCCACATGGGCAGGGAAAGAGGACAGGTAATCATCTGAACGTTTTGAGCATTTGTTCCAGCTGTGCAGACAAAACCAAGACCATTCTCAGACAGCTTCTCAGAAAACAGATAGATTGGTTAGAGCTGGTGTCCTTTATGCAGTATCATTGATTGATATCTCAGTAACGGTTGTACAGGAAGTGGTAGGAAATGGAGGCATCTTGTTGCTTTTTTTTCTTTCCCTAATGCACTTATCTCTCTCTATCATTTTATTTGAACTCTATTTGCAATTAAAGCTATCTTGAACATTGCACTCAAGAAAATAATAGTTCTGTCTGAAATGCAGTTGCTCAGCTTTTCAGAAGCAGAGACAGATTGGGACAGGACAAAAAAAGTCTTCGTTTTCAATCCCCATTGAAGAGGAACTGAATTCTCCATTTTCTGAACTGAAATGGATTTAATTCTGTTCTCCTCCTTACTTGTTCCCTCCACCTCCCAGCAGCTGCCCAACAAACAAAAACCGACCATACAAACCAAAAAACTCTTAATTTTTTTCTTGAGAGTAATATCTCTGGTGACCAAAGAAATAATTTGTCTAGTGCACAAGTGGTATCCGTGGACTAACTAACACTAAAAGTGTTTCTTGCTTTTTCAAAATTCTTTCTACTTCCTGCAGCAAAATGAGGTAGGAAATGCAGCCTTTCTTTTGATTCTCTCAGGAGATCTACATTCAGGTTTCTGTCTCTTCCACAAGCTGTGTTTGCTTGGGCTTGTCCATGATTCTGTGCATCTTAGCTTCCAGTCTGTAAAAAGAAGGTAAATGAAGCTTCCTTTCTCTTGCTTGTCTGTTTTCTCAGTGACTAGAGGAAAGAAAACTTGATCTTGACTGAAGCTTTTATAGTGTCATAACACAAATAATAATGAAATGGATGGAGGAAAATGTATCTAAGAAAGAAAGTAATGAATCCTTTCTGGCTCTTGTTTTGCACCTTGCACTAGTCATGATGCTGGAGACTTACAAATCACACCTTTGACTGAGCAGTGCACTGCTGCTTTTGTCTGCAGGAAGAAGGCAGGTTTTCTTCAATTTTGGATCCTTCAGAAGAGTTCTCTGTCTGTAAAAAGCTTCTTTCCTCCCTTTTCCATCTCCCTAGTTCTTTTGTCCAGTTCTTTCACTTGTTATTGAAGATGAAAGGTTGCTGATAGCCAAAGAAATGGAGGGCAGAATTCTGCAATTTGTCTTCGTTTTTATGGCAGTTAGTGTAGATGTTTTCCAAAGTTCCCAGGACAGCACTGAGATGCAGAGCACAATGGCAGGAGTTTTTTTTTCAGCTCCTGGCAGAGTGTATGGAGATCCAGTTAAAAAAATAAACAAACAAAAAACCCAACCAAACCAAACCCAACCCCTCTATATTTTGCAGTCTATAGGTATCTGGAGAAACAGAAGAAGGAGTCAATAGGATGAAACTTGAATAGTTCCATAGTTTGAATAGCAGGGTGTGGGGAAGTTGAGTTGGCTCTTAGTAACTGCTAGCCAGTAGCTGCTAGCCAGTGAGTGTTCGAATGGACCCGTCCTATCTTTTACAGAGCCACTGCTTTCCTAGGTATTTAAAAAATCAGGACTGTTAGCCAGCTTCATGTTTTTATAGAGTAGAATGATTATTTTGCAGTGTCATTAACAAATGGAATAAATCAGTGTTGGAAAGGAACAGGAATACTTTCAGTGTTAGTGCACATGCGCACTGCTTAATTACCCACTCTATTTAGTACCACTCTGTTGACAGCACAGCATTCAGTTTATGTTGTTTACTCTGTGCACTGGTATTTGAGCAGCTCTATCAGTCAATGTAACATTTGTTACAGTGCTGAAGGTTTGCACCTTAATGTAAGGGTGTGGATGATACTCGCTGTAGACTGGAATAGCTGCATATTATTGCTGTCACCTTAGCATGAGCTGTGTTACAGTGTTGGATCAAATTAATCTCGTGTGCTACTGGAACAACGTGATTGTGCCTGTGATAAAAATATGTTTGTTGTCTCCTAGTGATGTGTAAGCAAAGACTTCTAATGATAGTGACATCTGGGAAACACCTATTGCTACCCTAGTATAAATAGCAGTTCAGCTGCTTTTTCCCAGTATAATTTTGTGGGTTTCAAAATTTCTTTTCCTATCATCTTGTTCCTATCATTTGCAATCTATTTGTCAGTTAGTGTAGTTGTAGTACTTGGTCCAGGATCCATACTTGGTCCATGACTTCTGTGACATCTCTGAAATACTTTCCTGTGATTCAGTATGAGAAATACAGCTTTCTGTGTGCCTCTAAGTTATAAACATGTTGACTAGTTGCACAGAGAGGACAGAGAGGTAGTAGTGTCACAAATACTGAATTTCTAAAAGTTTGTTGAAAACAGACTCTTGGTTAGAGGAGAGAAACCAGTTTAGTGCTCCATTTAAGGGAAATACTGTAGTGGAAGCTCAACCTTTTCTAGGAACCAGAGAATCTGTATATGAGAGATGCTTCACGTGGCTCAACTACAGAAAAGTCTGATGGGAGCTTGCCCCTTTTAGAAACCAAAGAATCTGGTATGAGCTGAATACCTGCAAGAGAGCAGGCTTCTTTAGTTGTGCTGCTCACATAACTACTTTTTACCTAACAGCAGGTAGACACTGACAGTTTGATGTGATCCAGTATAGCACCTGACCCATCTCTGCAAACATTCAGGCAGAGTTTTCCAAGGTAGTACCTGCTTAGTTTATCTGATTGTATTATGTTGGATCTAAGAAGAATGAGGTCCTTAAGAAAGGTGCTAGGATTAGTTAGGAATGCCCACTATCTGTAACACGGTAAGAAATGCCGTATACAAGCTTCATTCTACTTACTGAAGGTTGGGAGTTGTGCCTATTGGATAGCATCCAAATGTAATTTATGATTTTTTGATGAAGGAAGATCAGCAGTTGCTCTTAGCTGTGACACTTTATTGTGTTTAAACATGTAGTTATCCACTGGAGACTCCCAAGGAACTATAGGGATAGCTTGCATATTTGGAGACAAGTGGGGAGAGTTTGCAAAAATCATCTCTTCCCACTTGTATATTTCCGACTTAGCCTTTGAGGCTTGGTGGTTGCAGTTTCTGTTCTTGGCTAGCTACAGAAAAAATGATTAAAAAAGCCCTCACTATAGTTCCCTACAATAATTAGGAAAAAGAAATTCTCCATGAAGATCTTCCAGACGTCAATGTTCATGTTGTAACGGTGGGCCTGTAGGATTTTCCTGCTGATGCAGGGTTTTGGTGTGCAGGTTTGCCGGTGTCTCCAAGAACTGCCACAGGGAGCCTGGCTTCCTGTTGAGTTTTCATATGGGAAGTAGCAATCAAACTTTGAAGAGCCAAAGAAAAAGGATCTTTGCAGCTCCAGGTCAGCTGTGGAAGGCATAGTGCGCATATACTTTGGCAGGAAACATATGAAATATGAAATCTGTTTCTTGGCATCTTCACTGTCAATGCTCCCTGTGGTGGTTGGGCTTGTTCATCTTAAAAACAAAAAAACCAAACCAAAACCAAACCACCAACCCAAAACAAAACAAAAAAAGCCAAACAAAATGAAAAAAAGCGCTACCAAAACAGTTGCCTTTAAATCAATACCACTTCCCTTAGTGCAGAATACTGATACCATAAAACAATACGGCTAAGGGATGTTCCTGAT
>WAAD01017544.1:27301-40435 GCA_013389945.1 Fregata magnificens
ATAACCCTTGCTGTATGTAATTTTGGGGATAATTTAATCCTCCTAAAAATTCTTTATCCCTTTGTGGTATATGTCAGCACTGTAACTGTATTCTGTTTAAGATACATTAAGTTATCTACTCTATCTATTAGATATCTGTTAGTATCTAATCTATCTATTAGGTATCTATTAGCATCTAACAGATACATTAAGTATCTATTTATTTCAGGTGTTTTTCCTTTCTCCTTAAGGAATGAATAGTACTGCAGTGTTACTGGCACGCAGGTCAGCCGTTGTAACGTGCTGCGTTTCTTTAAAGTGAGTTAGGGTAGTGTGTCAGATTTGAAATTTTCAGATACTCAAAGGTGTTGAGTAAGAACATACCAGTCCTCTGAAGGAGAGAAGGCAAAAGGTATGACCTGTGAGTGGACTACAGATTTGTGTGAACTACAGAAATACATGATAAGGGTAACTACAAATTAGTAGTTATTCAGGAAATGCTATTAAGATGAGAAGGCTGTCTCAATCCAAAATGGTTTTGAATGGATTTGTGGTCTTATGGTGGCTGATGTGGGAGCTGTAGGAAGTAAATACCACATAATGAGGAACTATATGAGGTTCTGTCCCTCACTTGGCTGAAGGTATTGGAGGCATACACTGCAACTGTTGCAGCCTTTTGGGATTGTTCCAATTTTTTTCTTCTGCATTTCTGTTTTTTGTAAGTAACATGCTGGAGTAGTTGGGGTTTTTTTGTGCTTCTACCCCCTGTCCCTCAAGAAACACAGACAACTTCTATTTTTAATTCAGCAATGTTGTAGTAGCAGAATGTGGTTTTTTGGGTTTTTTTTGGGGTTTTTTTTAGTAAGTAATAAGTAAGGTGAGATGCTTTGAACAAAATACGTCATATTAAATCTTTTAGTGCCTGGTGATGGGAAAGCAAAGAAGTTATTTGTATTGGAAATCTCAGAATATGTAAAGACACAAAGGCTTGGCAATCTGATGTTGCCTTGTTTTCTTGCTATGCTAGTGAATAAATTATAAATCATCACACCTTTCACAGATGGCTTAACACCCTGCGTTATTCAGTCTTTGAAAGGCTTGGTAAATTATTTCTTTTATAAAGTATGGAGGGGTTTTAACAAGATTTTTTGCATTATTAATGATGCATTAATAGGGTTTTTTGGTTTGCCTTTTACTATATCTGAGAGAACCAAAGATTGAGGGACAAAATATTTGAGAAGAGGTAAAAATAGTGAACAGAACTTAAAACAAGAAGTTGGTACAGACATTGGAGTGTAAGTGATCAGTTATGGGCCAACTGGTGTGGAAGCAGAAATTTTGGTCCTGAATTTGTTCTTTTTGGTAGCCTCTGAGGCCATGTCAGGTAAGAGTGATCTTTCTTCAGAAATGAGATCATTCTTGCTAGTGCTGTGCTGCAGCACTGCATGAAGGCTGTTTGACAAGGGAGCAGTTTGAGAGATGCAGATCTGTAGGACACGATTTCTTTTTGTTGTGACAGAAGTTGGCCTGTTCACAGTTCTGGCATAGCATCAGAAATATTCAGTCTGTTTGTAGTAATTTTTTCCCCCTGTATCACTGATCAGGTCTTTTTTTGTCTTTGCTTACCTGTTAGGGTAATACTGTGAATGGTGTGATTTCACACACCAAACTCAGAGTGGTTTCCCTTTACCTTGTCGTGGAGAGAAAAGATGGCGTGGAGGGGTAAGTGTGTGTGTGTGCAAGTAATCTCCACTGTGTTCCTACAGACCCAGTCCATGCTATGGATGATTGTACGTGTGTTGAATTTGCAGATTATTTCTGAGGAGGCAAACATGGTAATTCGTGCTGGAGCTATTACAAAAAATAGGAGATCTTGTTATAGTCCTCTTCATGCTGTCTCTTTTGGGAAGCCTTCTGTTTCTAAGTTTATGTATTAACAGGACATTCAGATTGATACAGTCTCAGGGCTCAGAAATTGTGCAGACTTGTTCAGTAAATTTCAGTAAACTGCATTTGAGTCAGGACAAATAAACGATTAATTTGCCCCCAAATCTGTCATCCTTAGATAAGAGATAAAAAGATCCATGTGTCCATAGGGTTACTCAACGCAGTCTCTTTATTTTATGCAGTCCTGCTTGCTTCTAAGATGTTGGAGCAATAGTGTGATTAAAGCAATACTTGCTGTTGGTTTGATTTTAAGTGGTGGCAGGGTAGACACCCAATCTGCTTCTTTTTGCTTGTGATGTTTTTGTTTATTAAGTTTCCTTTTATGTCGCAACAGAAAGATCTAAGGCTGTTTATGCCATTCTTCTGACACAAACTGAGTTGCGTTTTGGCTTTCAGGTTCTGCTGTTGGCTTGCCTGCTCCACACTGTAACTGTTGCTTCACCTCCGACTCAGTGTGTGGGTCAGAATGACATTGCCTCTCAGCTCTGAGTCATGTAGGAAAACCTGAAAGGCATCTGGTCATGCTTATTGATCTTCGTTATTTCCACCAGTCCCATATTTTTATCACCTTGCTCTGAGAGGAAATACACGTATCTTTGTACTGTGTTAGTGGGGGGAAAAAAGCACAATTGTCTTCAGTTTGTAAATTGATGAAGCATGTATATTCAAGACTGTGGCCTTCCTCTAGGCTTAATATTTATAGGCCATTATCTCCAGGTACACTGGCTATTTAAAATAAAGTTCCAGTGCTGCTTTGGGGTACACACAAGTGTTGGAGTTTGCACCTTTGTGCATCAGTGATAAAACCATTTTAAAACCAGAATCTTCTGAAAGGTGAAGATTTTGAAAGGAGACACTGTGTAGAGGGCTGAAATGCTTTTGAAGGTTGTGTCATTGGGCAATTAGGTAAGTTGGGACCCAAATTCCAGAGGTAAAGATTTCAGTTAAGGAAAGTAAGTATCTGCACCTATTTTTGAAAGTGTTGGTTTACCATTGCTTGTAATTCTAATTGCACCTGTATTTAAGATTTTATTAAAAAAAAAAATTACAAATTAGATTGAAAGCAAAATAATCCTTTGGGGTTTTGTTGACGTACTTCTAATTGTTGGTTTGTTACCACCACAAGGGATGTGGCATTCCAAGGAAGGAAGTCTTGCATGGATGCTAGGAAATGAAAAAGGTCTTATCAATTGCTGTCTGTCTCTTTTGTTTAACTACCTCTGTTTAGGATTTTTGACCCGGAAACTAAGAGGCTATGATATAGGGAACACTCAAAATCATGGAGCATGCAATTTCAAGGCAATTTCTTTGCTTTTAAAAGACTTCTTTTCATGAAATACAGCATGTGTTTATTCCAAACGGAATATGTACCAGTGTATGGTATTATCACTGTATTTTTCAAGGTTTTTCATTTGTTCTATGTATCTTTTCGTAACTTTTGCTTATACATGTACCTGGTTTTCTCATCTATGCATCCTTCTTTCCCTGTGTTTGTGTCAATGGTTATAAATGGAGATAAATATAATTTGAAGCTGGAATCATCTTTTGAGAGTTTTTGTTGTTTGAGTGTTACCCATGGTTGTTACTATGTATGTATGTACTGTGAATTCAGTCTAGGCACCTGAGGGTCCTCAATGCTACCACACCCTACACCGACAATCAAGAAATGAATGGAAGGGTTGATTTTTTTGTGTGTGGTTGTGGGGTTTTTTTTGTTTTGTTTTTGGTTTTTTTAGTGAAGGAGCTATTTGTTCTGGAGATCATTTCCTCCACTATGTGCTGTAACCTTTGTTGTCCTTTTGAATTCTTCACTTAACAGAAGATTTTAAAGTAACAAGGGGTTGGGAGGGTTCAGTAGTTAGTAACAGATGTGTGTTCTATTGTTGACAATGTCTATCTTTTTAATTAATTATTTTTTTATTATTGGGGTGTACTGTGTTAATGCAGTTGTTGCAGTTGAAAACATGAGCATGGAGAAGAGGGGAGGCACTGTTGACATAAGTGATTTTCTTAAACTTGTCTGTACTTGACAATATTTATAAAAAGAACTGTGAAGGGCAACTACTGATTAAAGAGGCTTGTAAACTAGTGCTGTTGATATCAGTAGCAAAACTCCTCAGTGAAAGCAAGAACAAGTTCTACATAGAAGATATGCCCATGTTTTGGACACTGGATGACATAAGGTAACGTGCTGTTTGGCATGTGTGTCAGAGTGACTATGAAGGTCATAAACCAGGTATTAAAAACAGAGATGCTGGCAGTCAGTGTTTAAGAAACGCTCTTTTCTGTAAGTTGTGAAGCCCTGTTGAGAGCAGGATGCTAATTCTGGTTACCAAGCAATCTGCCATGTTTTGCCATTGCTTTGAAAGTTTTCTTATGGAGTTTTGTGACCAGGACGTTACTGAGAGAAGTGTAGTGAAAAGCGGGAGCATCTGTGTGTCATGCTGTCTGCTGGTGAAGTTGTTCTGGTCAGGTAAAATAGGTAAGAGCTTTAGGGTTCTGTTTTTCACTTGTGGATTCCCTTCATCCCCACAAATTGTTTCAGTACTGAAGACCTCTTTGAAATTTACAGACTGAAGAATTGGGAATTACAGTGGAAATGAATACCTGATGGAAGAGAGACCCAGTCCAGAATCCTCATTTGCCAAGAAAACATTCCTCGAGTAATAACTCATACAAAAAGGCAGGTTCAGTCTTTAAATTTTAGTGATTCTTGTCTTAGCTAAGCCTGTGAGATTAGGTTAAATTCCAGAAGCCTGATGCAGATCTTATTAAATTCAGTGGAGGGACTGGAGACCCAAAATGGTTTGATTTGGATTGAACCTCTCCTATGATGAGAAAAGCTGAATAGTATGTATTGTTCCAGAGGGAGGTTTCCTTATTTATTACTTAGCAGGAGAACTTGGACTTGGAGTTGTGGATGGCTGCCAGTAAACAGAACTAACAGCATTGTGGATTTTGTGATGGTAAAACATCTTTGCCTCCATGTAAATGTATCCTTTAAAAATTTTCATGCTGCCATTCCCAGTTCTGTCCTGCACCTTTACAATATTACGTAGTAATGGCATCAACCGCATCATTCTTACTGTTAGTAAAACTTCAGAAGAGAGCCCAGAGTCTCAGTGAAGGTAAGTCTTTGAAAGTTATGGGTGTGGGGAACGTGAGTAATGGTTTATCGCACAGGCTTACTAAAGCAAATGAATAACCTTGTTCCTCTGCGAATTCCCCCTTCTTCCCCCCTTCTCCAGGTAACAATGCTTAAACTTTACATAAATAGCTGGAATACTGTGGAGGGCCTGATAAGCGGATTTCTTCATCCATGCTGAGTCTCCCTTATATCGTATATCCGTTCCATTATCTTTCGTGAAATGCTCATTGCAATTTCTTCCATTTAATCTCCGGTATACATTGTCTATAATGCATAATGGAGTGTGTGTATGAATGAAGGACAGCATCTCATAAAGCAAGAAAATTACTTTTAAGTTGCAAGCGGTGGAGCCTTAATAGTATGATCTCATTATGTTAGGAAAAAAATTCCCTAGTATCACCCTTTATATTATAGAGCTTGACCTAATTTTCTCTTTCTTTTTTAATCTTCCACATATTTAATCAAGCTATGTTATAAAAGAAATATATAATGTGTTGAAGTAAGTTACAGGGTCTATACCATGAATTGTTTCTGTAAATCTGCCTATTTAAAGGAACATTATAAACTTCCAGTGTGTTTGTTATGTGAAAAGCATCAAATTATGAACTTTAAAGTGCTATAGTAGTAGTAGTAATAGTACCATTTTTTCCTCTTCAAGAGTTGTGTTCTAAACTTTGAAATACGGAGTGTAAGTGTATTTTCATTTTTGAGTGCTCCAGTTTACTGTATGTAGATATTTTCTGAGGTTATTATTCAACAGCATTATTTGTAAGAGGGAAGAGGGATTAACCTAAGGTCTTAGCAAATACTGGTGTTCAGTTGCTTTTGTGTAGTCTGCAATGCTCTTATTTTCAATCAAATTGTAATCAGCAAGTAGGTGTTAGAGAAGCTGCCTTAGGTTATCCAGGCAACACTCTATCATTGGAGGATTGTTATGTATTGTACGCTATTTGAGACATTTCTTTTGGTTAACATTTTTTTGGCCTACACTTGTTTTTAAGAATTTTGAATATTGGAACTTTGTTCTTTTCCTCTGGACACTGTTTTGCAGTTTCTGTTTCTTTCCTAATGTTATAGTTGTCTGCATTGCCACATTCTTTCCGCTGCCTCCCCCCCCACAACTGTCATTCATACTTGCATTTACTACACTAAACAATTCCTTTTCATGATTGGTGCATATGTTTTCCTACATTTCTTTTTTTTTTTCTCATTTCTTTCTTTATTCACTATTAGACAAGCTCTGAATATCCAGTCTTTTTTTTTTGTTTAATTTTAAATATATGCAGAATAGTCCTTCCAGGCAGATATTATTTTCCGTAATTGATATCCTTCAAGTTGTGCCAGTATCTGTTTTGGGAACGGAGTGACTGGAACCAGATGAAAGACTCCAGGCAGAGTCAAACACAGGCTCAACTGGGCTGCGTTGCCAGTCTCTTGGTGGGACTTGCAGCCCCAGGACATGGCTACGTAGGTAGCACCAGGACCATGGTTGTGCCTCCTCCCCTCACAACCTGGCTCTGTGGCCTGAGGAAACAACTTCAGGGAGCAACCAGCCAGAGACACCAGCTGGTACTAACAGCTGCAAAAGCGGCACAGCAAAGGCTGGAGGCCATGCAGAGAGCGGCCTGCTCTTCTGGCCAAGGTTTTTGCTGCCCTGTGCTTGCTGGTGATGCGCTCAAAACTTATCTCAATTTCTCTTCCTCAATCCTGTCTTTTTTTACCCTCCTCACGTTATATCATGTTATTCCGGGCTCCTCCCTTCCCTTAGCTTTGTGGTTAGTTGTCCTCTTCGAAGTAAACACCATCCCTGGCCCCCCCGCCTGCGTTCCTCAAACTGTCCAGATAGTTACAAGCCCTTGCCGTGCTCATTGTGTGTATCTTCAGCCTTTCCTCTGTCGTGCTTACTGCCTTTTCCTGTTATACTTTGGGAGAGATCCCAGCTACATTTCTGTACTTGCACAGTGCCTGGCACTGTAAGCAGGCACTGTAACCGGTTTTTAGTTAACCTTTAGGAATTGCAAGAATAAATACAGTTGTTACTACTGCTGGTAGTAACATTGGAGACCTGTGTCTGGTTTGTGGATGGCTGTCTCCCATAGATTTAGCAATGTGGCACATACATAAATTTCTCCCTTAGCTGAGCATCTGAGTTTCAGATTATCTCCTCAATACCTATCTGCCTTTCCTTCCTCCTTTCCTTCTTCTAAATTATTTCTCATTTGACAGTTTTTGGTGCATTGTTTCACCTTGAAAACCCACTGTTTGTGGGTGTCCGTGGACAAAAGCCTTTAGTGGATTTTGGCTCAAATCCTTAGTTTTGGTTTTGTAGTTGTGACCAAATTTCTGTCAAATCTTCTGTCATTAAAAATAAACAAACAAACCAAACCAAATCATTTTATAATGTCATATGTTATTAAATA
This sequence comes from Fregata magnificens, assembly GCA_013389945.1. Classification (NCBI taxonomy): domain Eukaryota; kingdom Metazoa; phylum Chordata; class Aves; order Suliformes; family Fregatidae; genus Fregata; species Fregata magnificens. The sequence continues at coordinate 34,796 of WAAD01017544.1, forward strand.
GCTGTCAGGTACTGCTCCGTATCCAATAACATTTCTGTTGCGGGTGACAATCAAAATGACTATTGCATATGCTGCAAAAGAGCTTTTTAGACACTTGGTGAAGTGCTAACTATTTTTTATTTTTACTGGAATATAAATGCCTTCAGATATGCCAAGAAGTATTGAAGTGGTATTATATTTTGAATCATTGCAAGGTTCTGTTCTATAGTCTTGCTTTCTAAGGCTTCTTTAAGTCTTAAAATAGCTATAGTAAATTTAATGTTTCTAAGAAGTATTATCACCTTATTGAACCTGGAACGTAAGCTCCTAGAGACAGGGGAATTACCAATCTTTTTGTAAGTTTGTAAGCACACTTATGACACTGTAGGTATAATGCACTTGTATAAAGGAAAGTAAGTTTTGTGGTGTGTATTTTCAGTTGTCTCCCCCACACCCCCTGCTTTGACGCATGCAACTTGTCCTAAAATTGGTCCTGAATTATGCGGTCCTCTTTGGTTGTGGGAGGACCCTGTTATGTCCAGACCCCCATACAGGTTACTGGATTTCTGTGTGCTTACAAGACCACAGCAAGAAATGCACTGCAGGGCTGGCCTTCAGTGAAATTCTGTTATGCCTGCATTGCTTTGAATGATATGTTTGCTCGCTAAAATGTTCAGAAATAACTCTGTAGATCTGCAGTAACCTTTGATTGGGATTGCATATTTTCACCTCTCTGAATACTTTTTTTGCATACAAAAAGATCTATGTCCATGCTGTGGTTGCTTATTTTAAAACACCTGAGACTGTAATTGGGTGTGAAAAAAGGAAGTTGCTACCTTTGGATATCATCCTAGGCCTGATTCTGGGATCCTTGGGTTGTGTGGTGCTTAAGCATGAATTCTTCAGGATTTTGTGCATAATGAATATTGAATATGGATAGAAGTTGCAGGACTTCATTCTGGGAGATGTTTTGGGAACTCTCTGGTTTTTTTGTTTTTGAGTACTATAATATTCTCCAGCTGTGACTGTGTTTTTCTAAAGTAATACAACTGCAATACTGTGTATGTTGACACTGCCTGACATCTGAGTGCCTGCAGAAGTGACTGTATGAGTTAAAATCTTAGTGTATTTGTAAGTATTGAAACAGAGGGATTCAGGGAAGTGGATGTGGCATAGTTTGGAAGGAGGTTAGGAGTTTCGAGGTTAAGCCAGCCAGCATCTATGAAATGGAATTAGTGCTGCATGCCTGGAGTGAGAAATATGACTCTCATTCCTCAAGTCACCTTCTTAGCCACTGTTTTTCCTGCTGTTTGTGTCCCCTTGCATTTGTGGTATCGTGACACAGATCATTAGAAGAACGAGCCAACAGCACTCCATGTACTTTTCTGGATATATTCCTTTATGCATCATCCCTTCTTTTTTTTTGTGCAAAAATAGAAGGAGCAGGGTGGTGGCGGGGGAGCTAAAACTGTTCCTGGAAGTAAAATCTTTCATGTTAACTAGTTTGCCATAAGATTTGTTCAAAGACTTACATTGCTAACAGTAAAAAAGAAGAGATTGTAATGTGGCTGCCTGCTTTGATGAATAATTGCTTGGTAAGTGAAAGTGGGAGGAAATGGATATTTCTGTTCTTCACTGTATCTGTGTCACTTCTGGCCAGGAGTGTCCTCTTCATTTCTTTGCCTGCCTGCATGGGCTGTCAAACTTTCTCAGCTCCAATATATTACCCTCCGTTATCTGCACTTTTACTGCAGATACCTGCACTTTCACTGCAGTTATCCTCCCACCCTGTTTGGGTTTGGAGTTTACCAACACAGAGAAGGGAGAAAGCTATAGCCAATGACTGGTGCCAGTATAAGCTGCCTTAAGAGGAAGAAGGTTTCCTTTTACTCTGCAGTGATTGATTGCCTCCCCACTGTAACTTAGAAAACGACATTAGGGTGTTAGGGAGGCATTTGACAAACCACTACTCTCCTGTATGGAGAGAATCACAAGTTCTCCTGTGTGTATAAGCGTACTTCAAGGGACTTAATCTACTGAGAGCGGAGTGGAGTGTGAAGCTTAGCAGGAGGTAATAATGTTACTTTTGTGTAAAAAGAAGTACAAAAATAAGCATCATTACAAAAACTGAGGACAGCTAAATTATAAAATGTAGCCTCTCTGGCTGCTTACAAAACGTGAGAAGTTTTTGAAGTGGGAAGTAGAGACTGTTTAGTGATACATCTCTTCATGGAAACATGAAGGTTAGGAAGTAGTGATCGTTGTGCTCAGCGGTGGAGATGTAATGACGCACCCTTAGATGTACCCTTATATTTGACTAAAAGTGGGCTTTTATGCTTTGCTGTGTTTAAGGTAGAGCAATATAGTCTCTCTTACTGTTAACATGGGGCATTAGTTGAAAATCGATTCAAAGACATGTTTTAAGACACATTTCATGTAGCACCAGAGTTTTATCTGCAAAGCTTGTTCAGGTCTCTGCAGGCATCAACTTTACACTGATGTTCATCCCAGCCATTTTTTAGAAGCTCAGTTTTCATTGCATCTGAGCCTGGTGCTAGAAACATATAAAAATGAAATAAGAGGTCTTTATCCATGTGCCTCTTTCACTATTTCTCTCTTTTGTGTAGATAAAAGCATAAGTATAAATATATGTGTACATATTTGTATATTTAAATGCATATGCATACACAAAACCCAGTTGTATAACTAAACACATTTACCTAACATAAAAAGCTGGAAGAAAACTTAAGATTCGGGAACTGTTCATTTATTTGTTAGTGGGGAAAGAGAATTTGGAGCTCTTGAAAAGGAAGAACTACTGTACTTGCACTAAACTGAACTGCGAACAATAGGAATAGGTAAATGCGACAGCTTGTTTTTTCTACTTTCCCAAAGTCTTTTTCTGTTCTGTTCTTAAATGTTTTTAATTAAATACTGTTTTGAGGCATGTGACTTATGAACAGTATCCAAAATTTGAGCACAAACCAGGAGTAATTAGCTATGTTTACGGACCCTCAGCTTATTTTGTAAATAACATGACAGTAATAAAAAGGTGCTGGTTTGTTCACATGAAATTTTAGTGAGCAGCACACTTAAGATTAAATCTGTGTAGAGAGATATTTCAAAGCTGCTGTGTAAAGTTTCTGGTCATGAGTTTGGAGTACCTTCTTTCTTAATTGGATATAGGAATGACACTTTTGTGGTGGTAATAAGTGGGGAAGGACTGCTGGGTCTTACAATTAAGTGCTCTAGGAAAGCGGCAAATGATACATTTTCTGATCTGTTGAGAGTGTTATAGTGAATATGGCAAAAATATGACTTCTGTTGAGAAAAGTAGAGAATGAATGATAGCATATTCAGGAGTGAGCATCTGCAGAGTAGACACTCAGAAAGTAGTGTTTTTTGAGAGGAAACTAAATCATCATCATTTGCTCTTCTTATTGGGGAAATGAGAATTGTGGGAGTGGGACTAATAGCCTCTGCTAGCTTGCTCCTTGGAGAGCAGAGTCCCTGAATGAGATGCGAATATGCCCAGTACAGATTCTAGGAGATCCTCATAGAGATGCAGCACTTTGTGAGTTTCTCTAGACTTCTTTTGTTAATAAATTATATGTCATTCCCTCTTTTTAAGTGACAGAAACAAGGTCATCTTCCTGGGTACACTAGTTAATCCTCTGGAGTTTGGAATCTTGCCCTGAATCCAAGAAACTGGTGGGTTTTGTTCTTTATCTTTAAATACCGTTATCAAAGGTTCAAGTCCTATTTCTGTGATGAACTAATTCATAGGCTTGTACTTTGTGAGGGGTTATGCCCAAATGTCAGGATCTTGCTGAGAAATTGGGACGATCCCATTGTTGTTTTCACAATAGAAGGGAACTCTTGTGTCAGATGTATGCTATAATACCTGTAATGCAAGTTCATACCCTACGGTCTGTTTTTACAAGCATATGTTGTATCTACTGCCTGCACTAGGTTTAAAGCCTGACACTGAATTACAGAAGAAATTTAATGCAATGTATTAAACACTCATATGACCGGCTCTAGTCTCAAAAAAGGTTGCTCCCTTGACATGGTGAGCTTCAGAAATTGATTTAGGTGCACTGAGAATTGATTTGAGAAGTTTCTGTGGCCTTATGGGACAGCAGTGAGAAGAAAGCTCAATAAAAGGATGTTGTAAAAGCAATCTGGAGTAAGAGGCAGTAGCCAAGATCAAGGAAATTGGAATAGGTGAACATTCAAGGGGCAGTCTCACTTTGAATTTGCATTTTAACTGATTAGGAAAATGACATGTTAGTAAAGGGCAGTTTAATGGTAGAACTTAATTTTTTTTTTTCTATTAGAATTTTTTTCTCTTTTTATGCTAGGTCTTTTAGAAAGGTACATAAGCCACAATACCAGGACAATTCTTAGGCCTATTCTTTCTTCTTTGTTTTTCTTCATTATGTCTTTCTTGCTGAAATGTCTTCTGTCTCAGTTATGCTGGTAGTATTTTTTTTTTATTATATGATTTTCTGATGTCCACGAAAGGATACACACTACCAAAGAAAATGGTGTAGTTGGCTACTCAGAAGTAGTTGCTAAATATGCCAAAGAAGTGAACTGAAGAATGAAAGAGAAGACAATAAAATGAGTTCTAAAATCACAAACAAAATATATCTTGTCTACTGTCTCCTGATCAATAATCTTAGTAATTACAGGACTAGATTTTTAACTTTCCTGGGGTAGTGTGATTTTCAAATTGATGAAGTTCTTTCTTAATATCTTGGTTTGCTTACTGGAGGTCAGTAGAAGCTAAATCTGGAGGAGATTATAGATAGCCACTTGAGACAGATCCTGGGCTAGAATACTAGAATTTAACATGGAAAAACACTGTCAAAAATCTACCTTGAAATAAGAGAGAAATCCCTTCTTCAGGTAAATCGAAATTCATGTTGTATAGGGCAGTGAGCAAATTATTGCTAACATGGCAAGTCAGAATAACTGAAAACTGTTGTGGCAAACTCTAGGTTTTATTCCATGTATTTCCTTAACCTGAATTGGGTAAGAGAACCTAACTTGTTTGCATGTCTTATGGGGTGATTGGAGACTAGCAGGGTTTTAAAACCAGACGGAGGTTTTATGCGAAATTTCCAACTCCAGGGAGCTGCACTTACCAAGGCAATTCTTGAAGCAGGAACTGTGATGCAGTGCACTCCCTCTCCTTACAGAGGAGACAATCAAGACCCAAACAGGTAGTTATTTCTGTTTAACATGGGCTCTTTCTGTAAAGAATCAATTGGATTAGAGGGACATAAATAGACACTAGTCACTTCAGTCCACTGATTCCAGCACAGACAAAAATGCATATGGCTCTTTGGAGGTGTGAAGTTAACTAAGACTTAGAATAATGGATAAAAACATTGGCCTGTCAACTCCAGTATGTTGATGAAGAGTTCTTATTGTTGTCTCTTTATCCTCTGGATACATCATTCAGTTTTGTCCCTTCCTTAGACACCTTTTTTGTTTTTTTAGTTCTCTCCTGGGATTGTTTTATGAAGTGATTTTTCTCCACTGATCATGCAAGCACACTTGTTAGGATTTGATATATGTAAGCCACGTATTTTGTTACAGTGGATGTGTTCGTAGAGGATTCTTATTGATTTTCTTGTGTTCTAGTCGATG
>WAAD01017547.1:7621-19208 GCA_013389945.1 Fregata magnificens
TTATTAATGTAATAATTATTATAATTAATAATTATTATTAATAATTATGTAATTATATAATACTACAAAATTATTTTAGCATAATTATAATTATTATGCTAATGCATAATACATTAGCAAAAATGTGAAACTAAATTTCCAGTATATACTAAGTTACAAGGAGTATGCAGCTCTATATGCTGACTTGTTTTTATGAATTGACTTTTGACTAATGAAAGAGCACAGAAAATACAAGAAAGATATTCAGTTGTTAGGGTTTAATTTCTGCTAAGGGGGTTAGCATTATGGATGAAGTTTTGAACAAGGATGCCATCTGATCACATTAAATACCTAATCTTCTCTGAACACTGAAGGCGTATTCAGGGAAGGTGCTCGACCATCAGGGAAAGCCTCCCCAGAAACTTGTGCTAAATTTGGTCTTAATTTATTATGAACAATCTGAGCTCACTGGCTCTTTGAATTTCTTTGTCCATAACTGTGGTGAAATGATCTGTTGCATACAGGTGATACTGGAACATAAAGAATTTGGACACTTGTCTCAGAATATTTAGGGAAGCTTTTCTTTGTTGGCCTTCTTCAGCTGTGCTGTTTTATTATCTTTGCAAGTTTTTTGTTTCTGCCCCTATTTAGCCTTCCTTAAAAAAGGAAAGTCTACATGTTCTTAATGCCAGTTGAATTATTTAAGTAAGGAAGTCTGAGCCCAGATGTGAAAACTTAGGGAAAAAAAATTGATAGTCCCCAACAGAAAATAGGTATTATAGCTGTTTTCTTTTCTGTGAGACACTTTCTTTTAGGTCCCAGTTTGGCAGAACACTTATCCCATGCGTTATTTTAAGCAAAGAAGTAGTTCTAATTGACTTCAGTGGGACTACTCCTGTGCTAAGGAATCACATGGGTTTAAATATCTTACTGAATCAGACTTTTAAGTTTTGGAATTTTCACTGGCTGGATGGTGACTTGCTATTGGGTCATTGTTTTTACTACCATGGCAATAAAATTTGAAACCCCTCTGAATACACTGAGATGGGGAGTTCCAGACTAAAAATGGAAATGTGTGAGATTCAGTTATTGTTCGTGCATTTTCCTCACACTCACAGCTCCAGTTTAGCAAGTAGTTATGCAGGCATTTACCCTAGACACACTTTTAACTGTGTATAAGCATTTATATGGATGGTCCCAAGTCATCACCATTTAAAATCTATAAGCTAAGAATGAAAACATTCTACTGAGAGAAAAAAGCATCTGGAAACTCCGGACGTGTTTTGGTGCTGTGGTATATTTTGAAGGGTCAGTGACTTTCTTAGCATAGATTCTATTAGGCACTTCTTCCAGTGGCAATGGGTGTTGGATTTCCTTTGTCTCTCTGTTATGGCTCACACATAAAACAAAACTACATATGAACACACTACTAAGTTGTGTGCATTTGTTTGAGCATTTGAGCAATGTTTGAGCATTTGTTACTAACTGTGCAAGTATTCCAGCTTGAACTGTAACACTTTAGCTTAAGCCTTTTTCCTTGAGGTTCTTTTGACATGTTTGACATTGTGTTGTGGCTATACAGTTAGCCACTGTTGTTCAGTTGAGGCAGAATAACTCCCAAAGCTGTAATAATGCAATCATATGCAAGAGCCTGATGTTTAAAATAGAAAATTGGTACTCTTCCTAATGAAATTTATCAGCTATGAAGTTCAAACAGGATATGAACGGACAATAGTGCTTTGTTTTTTACCAGAATGTAATAGCCTAAAGGGCTGAAAACATGTGCCTATATCCATCTGACAAGCACCTTCACAATGGCCTCTTTTGGCAAGACTTTTTAATGGCAGGGCGTCCTTTTGGTTGTCTGGCTCAAAGAACCAGCCCTGTATAGTAGATTAAGTTCTTTAGCATAGCTAGTATTAGGAGAAGAGGTCATCTGCTGACTCTGCTTTGAGCAGAGTGGTTGGACTGCATAACCTCCAGAGGTCCCTTCCAACCTCAGCAGTTCCCTGAATCCATGAATCAAAACTTATATTTCAGTCACCTTGAAGGTGGGGGTATGGGTCATCTTCAGGCAATGATTTCTCCTTTTCAGAAGGCTAAGGGTTGCCTTTACTGGATGATGAGGACTAAAGGCACTGATGTGCACTGTGTTTTACTGGCTTTATTTAGTGCAGTGTGTGTTCACTGATGCACAGCAGGGAAGACACTGCCCATCTAACTCTGCCAGTAGCAAAACACAGGCATATGCTAACAATCCAGGTCAACATACAGCAGTCACAAATAGTAACTGAATAGTACGTAATCCATCATATTAGGCTAAAGAACCAGATTTAATAGAGTAGTTAGTTTTTATAAGCACTTGAAATAGCAGTTGGTTAGTAAAACCCTATAAAATTGAGGTTTTATAGTAATACAATATATATGGATCTATTACACAGCTAATCATGTCTGAATTTGTTTTTAACAATCAGTTATTATTTACTGATTGTAGTGCCCAATAACTGCCTAGTTAAATTCATAATTGGAAACCTTAATTTGAGGTGGCACTATAAGTTTCTCAAAGTGTCTCTCAATCAAAAGCCTAGCATAACCAAAAATATGAAATAAAAAGTGCAACATATATAAGATGCATATTGTAAAAAAAAATCAAAGCCACAAAGCACATTTATGGAATGAGAATTTTCAGTTTCATTCTAGTGATTATTCTCGGTGAGACAACCACAGAGCATTTCTTACCACTTAAGCAGGAGGCACAACTCACAAGCTGTCTGTTCATTGAATTTGTTTCTGTATGTACGGAAAAGAGAGAAATGGCATTGAAAAGAATGACTGGTTAATGTATTCAAACAAAACATCATGACTACAGTATCCGTTCCTACCAGTTTTCTTTGCCAAAAGCTTTATGATATTTGAATAGTGTACAGTATTGGGGAGAGGAAAAAGACATAAAGTTTCCACATAAAGTTTTTTCTAAAGGGGCTAAGTCAGCTACATGTAACTCAGCTGTATATGCATGCAATTCTTGAAGGGGGTGCAGAGAGAGTATTTTCTTGCAATACCTGCGCCTTTGCTTTCAGTATTTTTCAATGGGAAAAAATTGCTAGTTAGTAACTGCTAGTAGAACTGGTTTGCTGTGTGATGCCAGAGATGAGGGTCCTTCTGAATCCTGTGTGGAAGTGTGAAGCAGAGGGCTCCTGCGGTCTCCTGAATGAAATTGAAAGCTTCACATCATTTAGATTATGAACACAGATTATAATATAGCCCAATTGCCTTAAGTGGCTTATGTTAAATATGTTTGGCTTTGTTAAGGACTTAAAAGCCAAGAATTTAATGAGGTACTTAAAACACAGCAGGACTGGACTCTAATTTAGATTATGTTTTTGGCTGCAATGTAAATATAGCAGTTTAGATACTGTTCAGGAACTGATTTCAGTTGCAGAAAGTCTGGAGAGCTGAGACATAAGTGATCTTGACTGGCTATTTATCTTGTTCCTTTCACAAAGCATGACGGTTTTAGTATATAAAAATCTTTTCACTGTGAGAGTATTTTTTGATTAATAGAGCTGTATTGGAGGGAAACAGTCACTTTATGAATGAAAAGAAACACAACTTGACTGCTCAAATACATGTCCAAATGTATATCCGGTCACCCAAATACTGAGCTTGAATTCGATACAGTAATGTATATATAACAAATGTGTTATATGTCATGTTGTGTTGAATCCAATTGTTCCACTAAAAACTTTGAAGATAAAACAGTTGTTAAAATAAGCCTTTTACAATGTTTTTGCACATCATTTAAAATGTAATAGCAAATAGAATTTTCTCATTACAAGGGACATGATTAATACTCTGTGAGATTAGGAGAACCTGCTGTCATGAATGCGTGATTTAGATCACTTAAATAACCACTGTCGAAGGTATTAACAAAAGTGGTTTTAATATGATGCTGTAAAAGTGCAACTTAACAAAGTTCGATTGCAGGGTTCACTATTACTGTGCAACACAATTATTTGAATAATGATTCAAAGTTACCAAGGAAAAAATCAAAGTTACTAAATCAAATCAAAGTTACCAAAAGCAAAGTTACCAAGGCACAAATCAAAGTTACCATGACAAAATCAAAGTTACCATACTACAAGCTTATGCACGATATCAGTTGCTTACCAAAGATCTGCCACTGGTAAAAGGTCTCTCTGCCTCAAGGAGCAACCTTGAGAGGCGTCCCAGCTCAAGGGGAGATCACTGCCACGCAGCCAGGCTGCTTAGCTGGGGGAGCTCAAAGGCGGCTCACTTAGGCTGTCACATTGATGGAATAAAGTGATTGGCTTGTAGTCAAATTACGTGTGATGGGAAAGGTATGCATGAGACTCCTTGTATCCACAGCCTTCTTTGGCCTTGATAAATGAGTCTTGGAAAAGTCACCCGCTATTCATGTGTCAATCGCATGACCGGTGTTCCAAGCTCATATGCATCGATGCTCACTGTGTCACTCTGCTCCTTTGTGGGTTTTCAGAGAACAGATTGAAATTAGAGGAGTTTATGGCTTAGTCCTTTACCTCCTTTGGAGCCTGAACCAAACTACTGCTACCTTGGTTAAGGGGTCGAGTGCATCCGTCACACCTGCCTGGTGAGTTGACTTTCTGTTTTATTTTTTACATCTCTCTCCAGGCTCAGCAGCCTAAGGCAAGTTCAATCAAACTTCCTTGTTTTCAATCTAAAATAGATTTACTTGCACTTTAATGCTTAATCTGGAGGCCCTAAGTTTCTGGAAGAGTTGGTTTTGAATATTTAAATATTCAAGAAAAAGAAACTGGCAGAACACCTGTGAAGTTAAACTGTATTTGGAAAAAGAAATTCGGTTCTGCAGAGTTGTCACTCAAACGCACCTATGTCTGAGTCAACACTGCTCCAGGGATCTGTTTTACACAACGAATTGTAGCAGTTTGTATGTTAATCAGACCTTGAGTGGTCTAAATAGTTTTTCTGAGTACTTAAACTTATAATGTTCTCACCTGTAATTACATTTTCTTTTTTCTTATGTGCATACCTGATATACAGGGAACATTCCCAAGAAACAGGAGAACATCTTAAGAGTAATACCTAAAGAAGGTTAAATAGATGAAAGTATTCCAACATCGGTAAAATACTAAACGCCTAAAGAAGAAGGAAAAATAAAATTAAATAATACCATAAAGCAATGGAAATAACATGTAGGTTGCAAATGATCTCTCAGACTGAATTAATTCTTGGGGTGGAGGGAACGAAAACTGGATTTTTTGTCCTTCTGGGAATTGGGAAAGAGAGATGGAAAGGTTGAAAATCAATCCTTTCTAGAATTAAGATTAAAAGTTGACATTCCGAAAATCAATGCAAAATATTATAATATGTATAATACAGATCTACTGAAATACTTTGTTTTCATTTTGACCTATATTTCAACTCTTTTTTATATATCAAGATGCACTAACATATGTCATACATGAAGATAAATTAAGGCCATAAAGCTTCTACTTCAGTGCCTAAAATTAGACTTAGGTAGAGCAGAGGCACCTAAATCAAAGAAAACCGTCCAGGACATTATGCTGTGATGGCTGGCTGGTCCTAAAAGCATCTGTAATAAGACACTGAGTACCTGGCTATGGGCTTATCTGCTCATATACATACAGAAGAATTCAGACTACTGGAGGTGCCTTTTAGGCTTACAGCTGATTTCACTAAGAAACTTGATATGTAGGAGAAATGCTGGAATTCGTCATTTAAAAGGCTTGCTATAACTATCTGGAAGTGGTTAATAAAGCAGTGTGAAACCTGTCTCCTCCTGGTTCTTTCAAAGAAACTTTGCATTTTTATTGTCAAAACAAGATGTTGCTGGCCATTTCTCTTTGTTCTGGACTGAAAGTTAACTCTCCTAGAGCAATGGTGAACTAAGTAAGTATTATAAATAGTATAGCTATAATACATATTGTATAACTGACTGCCAATCTTAATATTCTTTTTGTTATTAACTGAAGTATTCCATTTGTATTCTCTTTCTACTTTTTGCAGAAATTGTGCTCAGGTAGTTCTCAGAAGATATTTCCCCATCAAGAAACCATTTTCTGAATATTAATAATGTAAAAAAACCTGCAGAACACTAGACAAGTTATGTGGCAAGTTTAATAACCACTTTAAAATGTAATCTTTACTTAATTGTTGTAAGTATAGGCCTGCCAATCAAGATACAAAAATATGCAGAGCTGCTAGCAAAGCCACTGTAGAAATTTTACCTTGGTGTTTGCACAATATGAAATGAAATCTGAGTTGATACTGCGAAGGTTAGGGAAAATCATAGACAAATAATTTAAATTTCCCTATTTGAACTGTGATTTTAAAGCTAATATCTATTTTCATAACCTTGCAACAGTGAGGAAAGAAAATGCAAGGAAATTACTGGAAGTATTTCTAGGTAGATACTCCACCTACTGTGCTTCTCTTTGTGGCTGTCAATGTGGGAGAGTCGTAGGCCTCGTGCCGTGAAGTTCTACTAAAGACATTTTTTTTTTTACTGTAAGACTGTTATTTAGTGGATCCTGTGATGAAGTTATAATTCATTCATCCCTGACTGCATTTCTTTTCTTAGAGGAGGCTTTTAAAAGTAGGTAACATTTGCCTGAAATCCAGAAAGCTTGGTTTCCACAGCCAATGAAAGTAGGTGGCAGAAACTTAGTTTGTGAACATTTGTGTGGATACCTCTTAAAAATACCTATATTATTCCAGGAGTTAAGGTAAAGCATGTGTCCTCCAAAGGAAAATCATGATTCTTGGAATGTGGAAATGTCATCTTCTTTATCTACCCTTCTTGCACTCTGTTACTGTATTTTTACTTTTCCTTAAAAAGTTACCAGGATTCTAGGGAACATATAGACCAAATGTTCTTGTTACTCTTTTCTAGCCCCCAACCCACATTTGAACTACATTTCAGTTTACATTTGACATGAAAGTATTGGGGGATACGAGAAAGAGATCTTTTGAGAAAATTTAGAGAGGAAGTCAATATTTTTAGAAGTAAATCATACCCAAAACCTTAGAAATAAACACTTGCAAAATCAGGAATGGAAGATATGGAAAGCTGAAGCTGAATTATATTACGAGTAGGAGATGGGTTCACCTTTAATGCTGCCTGACATACTGATAAATGCCACATAGAAGCTGCTAGTATCTTTTATTTATAGAGTTTATATATACAAACTCATTTTCTGATTTGTTCTTGTATCACTCTATCTTTTGGGGGTAGGCACATATTTTGACAATTTGTTATTTGCCTGAGATAGATTTAAGAATATATTTACAGTCTGAACAGAACTCTGAACCATCTTAGTGTTAATTCTAAGGAAGAATAGGACTCTTAACCAATACTTTCATGCTTACGGAAAAAGGTGATATAGGGATAGATCTACTCTGAACATAAGCGTTCCCAGAGTGAACTACTTTGATCGCTGCTTCTCTTTAGGCAGCACCCTGCATCTGACTGTAGTAACTGATACATTGAATGTGGCATCATTCACTGGTGTAACTGAGCTACAAAGAAAAATCTGAATTTTAAATTTTATTTTTTAATAAAAATCTGAATTTTAAAATTTATCATTTAGCCATTATTGTATCTAAAAAGCAGTGACGTATGTGAAGCAAGCAACTAATCTTGCTCATGATAAGGCCAAACAATTACTGTATTTTTGACTTAAAGAAAACATTAGTCCAAAATTAATCTTGAAAGGGCCCAAACCAGTTTTGTGAGAGAATAATACACCTAAAATATGTTAAGATGAACTGTTAACAGTTGGAATTTTGCATCATTAAAACATGCAGAGGAAAAAAATAAAACAGACTTTCTATATAAGTAACTCAAAGGTAGATTATAATTTAACTGATTTAATAAGTGAGAATATTTTAGCTTACTGCTTTGCCAAAAATGAATGTATAAAACAATTCTTTACCATCTGTCAGAGAAGCAGTGGTGGATACCTCCACTACAATGGTATTTTAAGCCAATAAGGACTTTTGTGACATCTAATTGCCTAAGGACAAAATATAACTCCCTAACTAAATCATTTGGCACTTCTCAACATCAACACCTTCTTTTTGGCTGTGTTGCAGTTATCACTCATATGCCTAGAAATATTTTAGTTTTCATGGCACAAATGATGTTCTGAGATCTGAAAAAGACTAAAAGACCATTCTAGTCTTTTGTTCACATTTCTGAGGAGGTGCAATCCAGGAGACATTCAGGGAGCTTGCTGAACATATGCTATCAGGATCAAGCTCTTCACTGCTTTCGCTCGGAGTGATAGCAGTTGGTGATGCTGTTACTTTGTAAGAGCCTGGTGTTTAGGGACCTCTATCAGAATGTAAAGCATGATGTCTGGATATTTCCGCCCATTTCTCTCACCTTGATCTGCCATCAAGGAGATCATCCTAACTACCAGGCTTCAGAATATTCTCTGATGATAATATTCTTCATCTTTTCCACTTGAAAATGGGCCAGTAAAGTGTATGTCTTTTTGGGAAGGAGATGCAGGGGAAGATGAGCCATGCCTGGCTCTACAGTCGCAGCAAGGGGTATCAGCTGAGAAAAGGAGAATAATCTTTAAGTTTTTGCTCCTTTTCTCTTCAGCAGAAAATATGAAAGCTAGAAATTAGAGCAGGAGAACAGGTTTCTGATTTCCCAGACTAACACTTTATCTCTCTATGCCACAAAGTCAAACTTTCTTTTATTCTTTCTCTACATCCGCTGATGAATCCTTCATCTACTATGTCTCTTTTTTTTTTTCCTGCAGTGTGGCTCAACTTCAGCAAGGCCTTCCCTGACACCTTTGGGGCATCTGTGGGGCATTAGGTATGTCCTTAAGTTAACCTGCTGGTGAATCACCACGCATCTTCAATTCTGAGACATGTTTCGCTGTCCATGGAGTACCTTCTTTTTCCAGCAGTAAAAGTGTTCGTCAGATTTAGATGTTGGACCAGGCCTAGAAAATATGTAATTTCAGATTTCAGAATGATTACTGCTGTATGACAGTTCCCCCTATTGCTTCATGCCTACATGGAAATGAGCTTAAAAACAGCCAAGAAATACAATCTCGTAATATCAATAAAGTGTTCAAGAAAAGGAACCAGATTTAGACATGGAAGCCAAAATTTACTCATTTTACTTTCTCACTCAAGTAATATGTTCTATCACCTTGAAAATGCTCATAGCTTTGCTTTTTTAATACAGTGATAACACAGTTTTTTTCTCTTTTCTTTTTTAAAGATAATTTTAAATTGTCATTTAAGTGACTTTAAAATAATTTCTGAAATTTAATTTGAGTTAAGGTTAATACAGACTTATTTTTAGTCTAAAGAAATCCTCAGTCTTTCTGTAGAATAGGTGATTTGGAAGAAATATGAATCATGTACCTTCGGGCAAACAGGTTTAATCTGTTGAACTTTCGCAGGCCCCATACATATACGCTTCAGTACACAGCTGAGATTATGGCATATTCAGTATTATCATGAATGAGTTGTACATGGCTGATTGATAAAAGATCTTCAATAACTCTTTTCAGTTCTTCATTATGTCTCACTGCTCCTGATACCACTTCCAATGATAAACTTGAACAAGCTCCTCATTTGATCTCCTTTTAAAATGTAATCATTTTCTCTTAGAATTTGACCTTGAAAGAACCTTTTAGCTTGACTCAGCAAAACATTTCTTCTCATGCCTAAAGGAAAGAAGTTGCACTGACTACTTCCTTTCTTTACCTGAACACATTAAATGTTATATTTTTTAAAATTTATAACCATTTTGAACAATTATGACTCTATCTCATAGTTACACAGTTAGATGATATTTATATCAGAAATATTTTCATAAATCATGGTGTGCCCAAGCTTAGCACATTACCAAAATTAATGTATTTTAGAGTACTCAGCCTGATACACTTATTAAAACTAAATCAGACCATGCTGTAAAATTTAAATTATGCATAGATTTTCCTCTCCACTGTTCAGCTATAGACCTGTAGTTCATCAGGTATTTTTTTCCAGCTTGCTTTCTACCCTCCAATCTTTAACATAATCTTTTCATTTTCAACTGTGCTGTTTAATAGCAAGTGAATACTTATATCAGAAAAATAAATGATTGAATTAATGCATATACACACATTTCCTTAAAAATAACATCATTTTTTCATTTGTTGTTAGTCATATTTTCCTAAATAGTTCTTGAGAATATTGATTTTTGTCCCAACATTTTTCCAAAACTTAGCTGATTTTAAAGTTTGAACACTATTTTTTTTTTTGGTAAAAATTTTTCCAAGATAAGAAGACTTTTTTATTATTCTTGAAAATGTTTTGCCTTTATTGTCTTGTATTGCACAAAACAAGAATATGCTACAGAGGATTTTAGTGTGTATGTTTCATCATCTTATTTATCACAATAACTTGAGTATTAGAATAATAAAGTAGTAATACTTCTGAGATTCCTCTGAGGTTTTAAATTGTTAGTGCTGTAGAAACAGTGCTGTGAGCTGATGCCAACATATGTTCCTGGAAACATTTAGAGTAATATAGCTGCAGCAGAGACAGTAATGGTATAAACAGGGCAAAGGAAATACCAGAAATGCAGCAGATGCTATTGATTATATGCCTTGGAGAATATTCCACTTATGTATTTTAAGTCCTGTCAATGTAAATCAAAAGGAGGTGATGTTGTCAGTAAGATATATCACAGTCAAAATAATGTGCAGTGACAGCAGTCTCACCATGCTGATGGAGCAGATCATCATTCTGGAAATGGAGAAGACATCCATAGCACAGCTGAGGTATTATAAAAAAGAGGAAAACAATCTGATTTAAACATCTGAATCATTGTGAGCAGTGATCAAATTTATGCTGAAAGTTCATATGGCTGATAGGGCCATATCAACTTTATGTTAAGCTGATAGGGCTGCTTTACGTTGACTAGTGTGTTTGAACTTGATCTAAGTCTTATTCCTGCCCTAAAGGTTTGCAGCTTTCATTATTTCTCAGGCTTGTAAATCTGGAAGCCATAGCACTATTTTTTAGGAACTGGAATGAATACCCAGCAAAGGCAAGCATAAAAGTCTTGATTTAGAACGCAATGCTCAGTGTCCCTGTGATGGTTAAGTATGGCATAGACCTAAAGAAAGGCTTTTCTTTTTTTTGTGAAGTCTGATCTACAAAGAGCTACATTACCCATTTTGGAATTAACATTTTAAACACACAAGTAAAATATTATATGTTTTTAAAAGCTTTCTCACTCTTCATTATGAATAAATCTAGGAATAAATGTTAATATTGTGTTGTATGAAATTCCGTGCTAAGAATGGGAGCTAAGTTTGAAGCAAGCATTTGCCTTTTGTAGTATGGAAATTCTAGCACTACCTGCAAAAATTCCCTTGAGAGTAGAAGATTAGCCCTACAAGTTTGTATAAAAATAGGAGTAGTAGAAAATTATTAAGCTTTTCTATAACTAAAGAATATTTAATGTACATTTGCATCTCCATTTATTTGAAATTACATATTATATGGCCATTTCATAGAATCATAGAATCATTAAGGTTGG
>WAAD01017548.1:274-14652 GCA_013389945.1 Fregata magnificens
TGTGAATCCATAATCACCATTAAAGAAAGCAGGTGATCTTCCCTTGGTTACTTTTCTGCTGGATCAGCAAGCTCACCACAAGACCAAACAAGTACCAGCCCAAGGAGATGAGAATACACAATGAGGGTTGCAGGTGGGTTCAGGGAGGATACACTACTACAGTTCAACCTAGAGTGGTTGAAACTGCCACTGAAATGCTCAGTAAGAGGGACAAGGACAAGGACAAGTCCCAAAGCCAAGCTGGAGAGATGCAGAAAATGAGGAGGCAATGGGAGTTTATATGTATTCGTTTAACCCAGACAGCTACTAAAGTTCTGGGCTGGAAACTAAGCCTGAAGGAAGGCATCCTGCCTGGAGTTTACAGAAGGCAGAGAGGAAATTTACCTTGAAATCTTTTATTGCATCTGTCTGAAAAAAGCAGAGCCATTTTGGGTTTTTTTGCTTTTTAGGAATTAGATTGTTCTTATTTTTAATAAAGCCTAGCCTTTGAGATCAGGGATCATTGTTAACTTGCTCACTTTGATTAAAAAAAGAAAGGAGAAAGAGAGCGCATTCAGCTGAGGGCTTTAGCCAGCTCGCGTTTTCACTGTGTAACTTTTTATTGCTATAATTAGGGCACACTATCTGGGCATGTTTAAGGTTCTGGAAGATCTAATTTTTCATTGCATGTCATTGAAAGTGATTTTGCATCATTAAAATAACCAGACTAGTGGTCCTCAGAGAGAATTTGAAAACATAAGCAGTGACCGTTACGAATAATTTATGTTTTCTTAAGAACTCTGAAACTGTGGAATTAAGGAAGTAAAGATGGTAACAGGCATACATTCATTTTCAAGCTTTCACTCATATATTTTATATAAAAATCAATAGAAGTTGCTGATTATTTTATAGAGATAAAAAGTTCTAAGGCAGATTCACCTGTGTTATTTCTTTTGAATATTTCTTGCATAACGTATCTATTCCCATGAACAGTGATTGAATATCAGGATTTGTCTACCAAGAAAAGAAAGTATACCAATGTTAGCATTTTTATTTGCAAGCTATATTAAATAAAGCATTTCGTGAAGTGTTCCTTAAACTGATTGATGTATATAAATAAAAAAAGGACAGATCAAGAGTAGGGTGATACAGAAATTGAAAACAAGCTCAGTTCTATTTAATGTCCTCACTAACCATCTGGAAGGCTTTGTGCTTTTGTTTAAATATATTACACACATATATACTTGTTGTAACTAAGACAATAACAATTTCCAGAGGACATTCAAGGAAGATGTGGTCCCCTGGAAGAGGCATTGCCTTCAGACCAACAGCCAGGTTTCTGGCAGACCCTTTCCAGGCTTTTTGGTTCTCACCATCCCCAGCCACATGGATGCATCTTATAATCAGTTTTGTTTCAAAGTCCTTTTTCGGAATGGTTCCAATGCTGACAGGGATCCCTTTATCTCTCCTGCCTGTTGGCAGCAGAATGCTATCCTAGCATAAGAAAAAAGCCCTAAAATGATAATTTAATTTTTCAAGTATTTTGTGAATGAGACTTTTAATCAGAAATCATGATGTGGCTTCACAAATGGCCATCTGTGTTTTTAAAAAATGCTGAGTAAGTGCTCTGTACCTAGGCTATCACTGTAATTCAGGAATATATTTATCATTTATAGTGAGAAAGAAATGCTACAAAATATAAAGTGAAATTCAGAATGATAGTGACATTTGGACATCTATCCAAATCTACAAAGCAATGTAGATAACTTGGTTAAGTGTTACTTTAATCCAGAATACATGTATTCCTAATTTATTCATAAGAAAAACAAACAAAATACAACCCCAAAATAGTTACACTAGTTATAGTGCTAAGTTAAAATAGTTATATTACTAAGAACTAACAGTGATCACATTTCAATCATCTTCTACTGTAACAGTAAACAGCTTTTTAAAATGCGGAATCTAGCCAAAAAAACCCCATGTACCTGTAAACTGTAAACTAGAAGGTTCTCTTTCATATATTGTGATTGTATAATAGAAGGTAGGTTTATGACTAGCCAAAAGTTGAATAAAAAAGCAAAAACAATCCCAACATATTTAGATGATAAAAGAAGATTGTCCCAGAAAAAAGGCATCCTTCATGTAAGGAACTACCTTTCAAAATCCAATCAAAAAGAACTGAAACTGTTGCAGGCAAAATGTAAATTAATCCCAGAAGTACTAAAGAATCTCAAAAAGTTTAAAAAATTGAAAAATTAAAGAAAGGTGTATTATTGAAAGAAATAAGAAGTAGGCCACCTGTGAATGAAGCAACAGTTTTCTAGGCTACTGAGGAATTAGAAAGATAAGTACTATCACTTAAATTAAAAATATTGCATTGAAATCAAAAAGAATTAGACTTTGCTCCCTTTGGAAATGCACAAACATATAGAGAGACAATATTTTTACATATTCCAAAAACAGTATAACACTAAAAATAGTATAACGAAGTCAAATAGTCAAGACTAAATAACAGCTGCATTTGCCAAACCTATTTTCAACGTCTGCTTATTTTATATATTTTTAATAATAAGAGGGAATTGAGTCTCATACGTATGAAAAATAATTATGTGAGGAGCTAAGTTCATGACCTGGATTTGCAACAGATTTGTGTCTTTTGTTCCCCATATTCTGATGTCAGCTACTTCACTGTCCTGTATAGCAATTCATCTGAGCAAAGATGGCATGCACTGTTTGGTTACTGTAGAACTGTGCATGTGGCTGCCAAATGCACTTTTGGTTATAGATGAGCTGTACTTGCACTTCTCTCACCAGGGGAACTAAACTGGTTTTCCTTGTTTTCTCCAGCTACTAATTTTTATAGAACTCACAGGAGGAAATTATTTGTGTTTGAAACTTCCCCTGCTGTTTTGAATTTGGTTGATATTAGCCAAAGCATTCAAAAATTTCCACAGGGTGAATTGGCAGACTGAGAAAGAGAAAAGGAGATAGACAGCACAGTCTAACCTATCGATCATATTTAAGTAAAGAAAATATAAACAAGACAATAAAATTTCATCTAGAAAAATTAATGTATTCATAAAAATACATTTGGCATCTTTAAAATGTATTCATAGGAGGCAAGCTCTAGAAACCTACTTAGGGTCCTAACAAAGCAATGACCTTGGTTTAAGAACCTGTCAGATCTGAGAAAAATAAAACCCAACCAGCTTCATTGCCGATTTAAAAACTCTTTAAAATAAAGGCTTGTAGAACACTGTTTATCTGTTGCATGGAGGACTAGCAGATGTTAACATGATATTCTGAAATAATGAACAGTGAGATTCTGATTTATCATAACACTTAACCATCCTCTGGGAAAAAGCAAGCGGGAATTGTGAGACATAGAAGGAAGATATAAAGGTGACAAGCATGCATTACTGTAAAGATGATAATATTTAATGCGTAGATGTTGATTGCCCCAATATACAATTTAATGAGGAGTTTTAACACATTTATAGGACCTCCTCCTACTCATTGGGAATTCTTCCATAGCATCAAGCTCATAAAGGTTACCAGGTATATTTCCACTCAGGTTCCAGAATTATAGAGCCATGAGTTTTTTATGTGCATCTTTAATTATCATTCCAATCATTTAATCTGTTCTTAATCAAGGCTAAGCAATCATCATTAATGTCTTTTCTAAAGAATATGGTAATTTGCTTCCTTCCAGTCCTCCAGAGCAGTGGCAGGTTCTAATGAAACATCTAATATTTTTGTTAGTATCCCAATCATTACATTTTTAAATTCCTTCAGTATTTTTGAAGCAAATTATCAAGTTCTGTTGAAATGCTGCAGTTTAAGACTGATCTAACTTCAAAACTAGCTTTGTTTTGAGCAAGGTGTTGGACAAGATGACCTCCAGAGGTCCCTGACAACGTAAATTATTCTGCGACTAAAATTAATAGCAAAACTTGCAGCCAGGGTAGGTTGATATTGAAAGCTTATTAAAATACCTCCTTTAGAAGTTTTATGAGGGGCTTTTGTTTTTTTTTTTTTAATTTGATTAGTGTGCATTGTTCCTCTGTATTATGTTTGCATTCTGTTGCTTTGCTGTAATTTTTTATTTTTGGTAGCATTGTCTTCTTCACCCTGTTTCAGTTCTGCAAGATTCTGTGTTTACAAATATGAAATAAGTGTAACAGTTTTTTACTTTTTTATATACTGTATGTAGAGGTAGAGATTTCTGTATTTAGAAATACATCAGCTCAGTTTTAAAGATATCTAGAGAAATCATGCCCTTCTTCAAGGTCACCACTTCAGGATTAGTCCCAAATTGTCCTCTATTTCACATACATGATTGCCTTATAGCCTTGTAGGACTTTATGTGTTAACTGTATTGAATGCTCTTAGTATTTTTCTTCTATCATTGTAAGGCAGGCTTGTCTCTTAGGTAGGCATCAGTCTAGGAAAATATATATGTTTTCTCAACCCATTTATGAAATCAACTAAGGAGAAGATGGTTCCTGGGAGAAATGGGAAAATTAAATCTTTCTAATGATTTCTCAAGAAAGGGAATTAAAAGCTATTCATTCTCTAGTGAATAACAAGAATTCCCAACAATATTTCAGCTCCTCTCTTAATCACATGGCCATGAGGAAAACAGTAAAGCTTAAGAGAAAAAGGGGAAAGAAACCGAATACACTGGAAAACATTAATGCGCCACCATGCATATTTTGGATTCAGTCCATTACATGAAATAATTCATTACAGTTCACTTTCTCTGATGTACAAAAGCCAAAGTCAATAAACATTTTTCCACATTTTGAAAGTAGTCACTGATGTTACACAGTAGCCAGTCACGTTTCTTGAAAAGGTTGGAGTGATTTACAGTACAGCAGAATATGAAAACCTAAAGAGTCTCTGTAGGCTTTTATTTTAAGAAATCCATAAAACTAAAAGCTGTACAGTGCATAAGCATCTAAGTCTACCAACCTATCATCAGTAAATATTCATGTCCCAGTTGGCAAACAAAAGGGAAATATTCTGTAATGCAAATAATTTAGCTGTTAAGCAAACTACAGATTAATGTAATACAACAATACTAAAGCTTCATTTACCTGTTTTGAAAGGAATAATGTACGACAAGGAGTTCTACAGATCAAACATTCATCCTTTTTGCCTGTAAGGTAAAGACACACTTAAAATATACATCAAACTCAATAGATATTGAATAAATTTTTAATAGAATTTGCTGCCTGAACCTTTACTTGGAGCTTGTGGAAGGAATCTGAAGGTTATAAAAGAAACGCGAATAAACACGAATAAAGAATTTGATTCTGTAACCATTACACACAGTTGCACAGGCAAAATGTGTGTGAATGTCATCAGGTTTTACTCTTGCAAATATGCATTCATGTAAATGATTTTATGAATATCATTAGTGTCACTGAATGCAGGTGACTTTTAGTTCCTTTGATTTAAATAGGACTACTTGCCTGGTTTAATTAAATGTATGCTT
Source organism: Fregata magnificens (assembly GCA_013389945.1). Classification (NCBI taxonomy): domain Eukaryota; kingdom Metazoa; phylum Chordata; class Aves; order Suliformes; family Fregatidae; genus Fregata; species Fregata magnificens. Next base: position 5,754 of record WAAD01017548.1, read on the forward strand.
AAGTGCACTAATGAGTTAAAGTCAACCAGATATACAACTTTTTAGATTGGGACACAGTCTGGCTCCCTCGATAAAATATATGAAACCTTAACTTCAAAGAATTAATAATTTTACCTTGTGAATTTTTCCAGTGAAAAATTCATCACATCACTTTTTAAAACTTTATCATTTTTTAAAATGTCTCTTTGATTATTTGCAAACATATTAGCAAATATTTCTAGTAAATACATATGACTACAGTATTTATAATTGATAATTTTACTAGCTGCTTCCTTTCTAAGGATTCTAAGGATCAATATTTATAAACATCTTTAAAGAGTAAATACATTTTAAACCTGATATTTCATTATTATTGAATTCACAGCAAAAAAATATATAATGTCTCAGGTTTTTTTCTGCCAAACAATATTAACAGCAGAAAGGAAAGTTGTTGTTCAGGTTCTAGGAGCCTGCAAGTTGTATTTAGAGGCTGCATTTTGTGATCCTCTCTCCTCAACAGCAACCCTGTGAAAACTTCTAGTCAAAAGTTCTTAATTCTGAAATACAGATTGATCATTTATTGTGTGTTCTTACAAAAACCAGGTCATTTAGCATGACCTCAAAGGGAAAAACATACATTGATGTTTGTCTGCTATTTTTTTCTTTTGAAAAGCAACTTCCTTATTCTGTTATCTGTTCCACAGATCTTCATCTAAGCATATCACAGGAGTCCCAGAATATGACTCAGGAATTGCATACAACACACAAGAGCTTCAAAACATCACCTCCAATCCTCCTAATGCTGCTGAAAATTTTCTAGTGTTTCAGTGACAATACTGAGATTTAAAATGTCTTAAGATTATTAGCAAAACCTGCCCTAAACAAACCCTATGTTTTGCAAATTGCTTTTTCACTAATGAAAAAGCATGCCCTTTCCAAAATCAGACAGAACAGAATGCCATCTTATTTTTTCTACAATGCAATCATGGATCATAACCATCCAGACTCAACTTTTATTAAAGCCTCCAGTTTCCTGTGTCGAAGGCTTACTCTCAGAGCCACATTGCTCCAGACAGATTCATCAGGAGGCAGGCAGGTAGCAAGGATTGAAAAGGTTTATCAATAACATTCAACTGACAAGAAGAAATGGTCAGACCTTTCTTTTTTCCACAGTGAGTCAGAAATGCTAACAGCTAAGGTAAATGTGTGCACACTGGCACTGCCTGACCGGATGAAGCAGAGGGCCGAGCCACCGGTGCCTGCAGCAGCCATTACCTTTCTGGAGGCAGATCTCACAGATAACATGGCCACAGCTGGTGAGGCTGAACCGCGGGGTGGGCTTGCGGGGCTCACAGAAGCAGACGTTGCAAAAGACCGGGACGGCCATGGGGCGGAGGGGCAGGAGGGCCTCGCAGGGAGCAGGCGGCTGAGGCAGATGCCAACCCTCCTTGCCGCCCCCGGGGTGAGGCCTACAGGCCTCCCTCCGCCATGTTCCTCCGGCCTGAGGCAGCGCGGGGCCCTGAGGTGAGGGGTGGCATCGCCCCTCCCCCACCCGGGGGCCTGAGGGCAGCAGAGTTTGACCCTCGCACCCCCAAAAAAGGGCTTTTTCTGGCCTCTCACTACCGAACTGGAGAGGGTGCCCACGCAGGGGATCCTCTCTGAGAGATTTCCCCCTCCCTTCCCCACACATGGGCAACTGAACTGGACCAGCCACCAGGGCTCCGGGTGGGTGCTTCACCACGAGCCCTGTCCTCCTCACAGAGGCGGCCATGCGGCAGGGGCTGCCATCGGGACAGCAGCTGTGTGGAAAATGGTAGTGGCTTTTCACTCTTTCAAATGCAGGAATCTGGGTAGGTTATTAATTAACTGTTACAGGTTTGTTGTTGCTTCTTTTGGTGGGGAAAAAAGTGCAAAACAAGGAAGTTTGATTTTCATTTTTTAGATTGAAGAAAAAACAGGGCTTGCTAATTTCCCTTGATGAAAATTTTAGGGGAAAATTCCCTTGCAGACCTACTTGCAGTGCAGGCTGTATCTCTGAGTACGACAGAGCCACTGACTGCATAGGAGGAACCTCTGGCTTTTAAATTCATAAAGACTACTGCCCCCAAAGTGCTTCCCAAAAGAGCTATGATTCAGTTTCTGCTTTATAGAGTTAATTAAAAATCTTGAAGGAGACTGAAAGCATTTCATCAAAGCAAAGATATTTAATTATTATTATAGATAAAGAATGAAGTGCTTTCAAGCTATAGTCAAGGCTCCAAGTCTCAGTGTTGGTTTAAGCATAAACCTAATTAATACAGAGGAACATAATCAGCTCCTTTATAAATACTGACATGGTGCCTGACCTCGTGGTTTAAAAGCTTAAGTGTATTGTAAGTGAGATAAGTTAAGTTTGTCATTGGGACGTAGTTAGGAGCCTTACACTAAATATCAGCTGAAGTCTGAACCACAACCTTGTAGCAACCCTTTATTAAACTTTCTTTTTGGACTTCATATACTGTATGGTTGTCACATCTTTGCTTCTTTCCCACCACCAAAGGTGTTATTACAAGACATGTTGTAAGTGAGTGCTCTATAAAAGTTAATTTAATAACACTTATTTACTGGGCATTTCAAGTGACAACTCTAAAGTCTCAGAATTTTTAAATATAGGACACACCTCAGTGAGTAGCTTTATGAGATTTTATTTTGATTCATTTGGTCTGTAGAACATTGCTTTTTGTCTCTACTTTGTATCAACTTTATGGATTCTCACATACTCGCAGCTGTATTTTCATTCCCATACTGTAAATGTAAGTGAACTTAAACGGCAATGTCATTTCCTTGCTAATGAAAACAAAAGGTGAGAAGACAGAAAAAAGAAAGCAGGCTGTGCCTTTAAAACAATAATTTGTCCACAGATATTTCAGCTTTCACTACTTTTTAGATTAGCAAAGGGTCTGGAAAGACAAGTAGGAAGACAAACCACAATATTCTGCTATCACAGTGCTCTCTAGAATCTTTTCAAGTTTCATGTTTTTACGTGTTAACCAAGTGCTGAAATGGGTCATGTTATATAACCATCTCCAACTCCTTCTTACACTACTGCCGCTTTGTCAAGCTATTTATCTGAATTTTTAACCACAGCTTTTGGCTTATAATTGCATGATACTGTAGCTACTCTGCTAGTTGTACATAAACTAGCTAAATTAAGGCATAAAAATATATTCAACCAAGCTGCAATAAGTGAACTGGAAATGCATGATTAAGTCAAAAAATGGTAAGTTCCTTAGACAGTCATGTTACAGTTGCTGAATAATTAAAATAAAAATAATTCTCCAGAAACAGACTGAAGAATTCAGTGTAGGAATAACTCAAAATAAAATACATAGGCACAAATTCGTGTTTACAAAGAAACCTGTAATTTGGTTTACTTTGGCATACTTCATAAAGACTAATTTACATAAACAACTGTGGGAGAGGTCTGATCCTCAACTCTATAGCCTAATGTTTAGGGCTTATCTGGGAGCAAAAAGTAAGTACAATTGCAAATTGTTTGTCTGGGTCTCTCTCTTCCACAGTAATTGCCGGAACCACTGTTCATAATATTAAGGGTAAGCTCCACTGTCACTTCAAACTTTGAATATTTTAAAAGAAAACTGTTACAATTACGTTTGGGGAAAAGCTAGGTGTTGCACATACATAGGTTGAGTTCAAGACACTCTCACCAAATCAAGCACCACAGGAGATGTAGTTGTTTCTCTGCCTACACTCTGAATCCTGAGTCAGTCTGAAATGCTGAACTACTCCTGCTAGTACAGAATAAGGTTAATAAGCAAGTAGATGTACTGGTTTTGGCTGGCATAGAGTTAAATTTCTTCATAGTAGCTTCTATGGGGCTATGTTTTGGATTTGTGCTGAAAATAGTGTTGATAACATGCTGATGTTTTAGTTCCTGCTGAGCAGTGCTTACACAGCGTCAAGGTCTGTTCTGGTCCTCACACTGCCCCACCAGTGACTAAGTTAGAAGTGCACAAAAAGTTGGGAGGGGACACGGCCAGGACAGCTGACCCCAACTGACCAAACAGATACTCCATACCATATGACATCATGCTCAGCAATAAAACTAGGGGGTAGGTTATCAGGGGGGCCACTGCTCGGGGACTGGCTGGGCATCAGTCAGTTGGTGGTGACCAATTGTTTTCATTTGCATCACTTGTCTTTTCTTGGGTTTTATTTTTCTCTGTTATTTTTTTCTCCTCTTTTCCTTACAATTATTATTATTATTATTATTATTAAATTATTAAACTGTTTTTATCTCAACTCATGAACTTTCTCTCTTTTACCCTTCCGATTCTCTCCCCCATCCCACCGGGGGTGAGGGGGAGTGAGTGAGTGGCTGTGTGGTGCTTAGTTGCCAGCCGGGGTTAAACCACGACAGTAGAGAACTTTGAAAAATTAGGAAACTTTTTTTAGATTTCTATTTTAGATGTAACAATCCTGAGTTGAACTTAAATGTTGCCTTAGTCATTGAGTCTTTCTTCTAGATTTAGCTTTACATCTGCAGAGGAAAAGAAACAGATAAAAGATGGGATTCAAGGAGTAAAATCATAGAATCATAGAATCATTAAGGTTGAAAAAGACCTCTAAGATCATCAAGTCCAACCGTCAACCCAACACCATCATGCCTCCTAAACCAGGCCCTGGAGTGCCACGTCTACACCTTTTTTGAATGCCTCCAGGGATGGTGACTCCACTACCTCTCTGGGCAGCCTGTTCCAATGTTTAACCACTCTTTCAGTAAATAGATTTTTCCTGATATCCAAAAATATACAAAACAAAAAAGTAAGGGGATGCCAGAGGCTGTGATATAGATGGAGAAACCAGAGTTAGAGTAAGAACCAGAGCAGAAAATGAGAAGATTTAGAGTTATATACAACCAATTTTCTCATAGATACAGGGTTTCTTTGGATGTTAGGTGTTATATAATGTGCAATTTTCAAATCTGTGCATTTACTTTATAAGACTTAAACAAGCTTCTTAGATATAAAGAAATCTCTAAGAGATTTGATTTGCCAGATTCCAATGGAGATGAGGATTAGTGTTTGTACAATAGCCCACCACAAAATATTGTTGTTGGTTTCTTCACTTGTTTTCCGAAATTTTTCTTCACGCTCCTGAAGAAAAAAGGAAAAGCATAATTATTACCTTTTGGCATCTGTATGTTTCATGCTGCTACCTGGGTTGATAAAAATGAAAGTTTGTTCTTATCCATAAGGTGGATATCTTTACAAATCAAAACTGAGAAGCAGACACACTGTATCCTGAAGCAGAAAGGCAAACAGAGCTTTCCCTTGTTCACGAAAGATATATTGTGCTAAATATATTCCATTAGTACAGGATTAAGGCTTTTTAGCTTTACAGTCACTTCCATATTGCAATCAAGAACCTTTTTGCAGCCAAATTTCTTTTTTTAGGTAACCAGTTGATATATTTCAAACACAGTCTGACTGCATACATAAAGAAAAGTGGGGACAACAGGTGTACCCTTGTTTGAAGGAGGGCTTTATTTCTAACTGCATGGAGATATATAAATATATACTCAGTCATTTCCTTACCCACTCCAATAAAGTTTATGCACACAGACCAGCCTGGAAACAACAGCTGGCAACATCACCAGTAATGGTACCTGCCACCTGCTCAGCTGCTGTGACTGACTCTGACCAAGAAAACTACATTTGGAAATTCCTGCTTTAAAATAACACCTGTTGCTATAAGCATGAGTTCACAGTGATTAACTAGTTTTTATGTTACAACTTAAAAATATTTTGCAAGATAATGTAGGCTATTTTGGTTAAATACCAATAGATTTTTATGAGTTAGTTAAAAATAACACTGCAATTAAATAATAAAACTCAATACTTTTTAAATCAATAAGCCTATGTACAATATTTTTAACATTCCATTAGGGAACATACATACTCTTTCATAGTTTTGTTCTTTGGATATGTGATGAATTTGCTCAATTAGATGTTCTAGTCTAAAGTTAACTTCATTCACTTTGTCTTTGGCTTGAACAACAGATTCATCCAAAAAATGTTCTCCAACTCTAATGTCCAAATGGATACGCTGCAAAGAGAAAAAATATTCTCATTACTGTGTCTTCTGTGTTTTCAAAATTCTTTAGGAAAAAAAGAAACAACAGATAATTTCCCTTTAAGCTCATTACAGGAAAATAGTTTTAATTGCTTATAGAAATCCCTCCTAAAATTAGAATCAGGTGGGATATTTAAAGTGTTTCTTAATCTTATTTTTAAATTAATTATACAAATTTAAAATCTTCACTACTGTTAGCTAGTATTATGTATGTATAATACTAGTGTAGCTAGTATGCTAGCATTGATTCAACCACCATGAAAATATTTTCTGTTCTTTGTCCAAACTACTTAAAAAAATGAGCGCCATTAGGACTGCTCATTGTATTTCACATTCCATCCTAGTATTGCAGAAATGATACTCTTCAGTAGTACTGCAGGAAGCTTTTTATAGATGCACTTCTAAATTTCCGCCACTAACAGTTAGGAATATAAGACTAGAAGGAGACCAGCTGAATGATTATTTGCAGTTTATCATAGGTATTAAAGCAGAACCATCCATATGGTATCTTTTTTCTTTCTCCACACATGATTTATCCAGTATGAAATATCTCCCAATATCCTATAAACTATTGTATGATCATTAGCAAAAATGCCCCAGACCTGCCGAGAAATAGATCCATAGAAAGAAAAGAGAATAATGGAATGTGCAATATTATGCAACTTATTCTGGCATGAATTAAAAATTTTAGTAAAACTAATAGGAGAAAGTTCTCCTAGAAGGCAATTTGTACCTAAGAGAAAGTAAAAAAATTTTAGCCAAACAGACAATCTGCAGAAATCCTAGAGCTTGGTATTATCACAATAGAAGTTTGGTCTACTCATACATCAACCGCAAATGAGGAGCACATCTTCTTTCAGCTCTCTTAGAGTTAGCTAACTGAATATCCGGAAATCCATCTCACAACCTTTGTCCATTAATTTATTTAACTTTGCTTTTTAGCAGTTCAGATAAACACCACTGCACCTGGTTCTTACAGAAGACCATTTAAAGATTTAACTTAGCTAAAGAATGTTTTTCCTTTTGTGATCTTTATTCCTGCACATATAACTATGAAGAGAAATATTTTCATTTTTTACTTCTGTGCTCTTAAGCTAAACAGACTACCCTATTTAACATTTTTGCTATTAACATTCTCCTTCCCTGCACCTGTTCACTTCTTTTAAATAGGATGACCAGAACTGTACATGGTGCATGCATCATGTAAAATGATGTTAATACAGCTCCATCTATACCTGATAAAAATCTCCTGGTGTATCCTCACAATCACAGTCATGGTGTGTAGTTAACTATGACCCACCAATGCTTTATCCCCCTTACCCTCTCTAGTTGATGAGCTCCACAAATTTTTTTATTATTAGAACCTAAGTGCTTTTGCAACATGTATGATTAAATTTCCACTCATTTCCATAAATCAGTCCATAAGAACACCTACTTATTCCAGTGTAATAGCCCCACTTCCGTACTGTTGACTCTTCTCGGTTCTGTGTCATCTACATTTTCCCAAAGCATACATCTAGGATGAAATTTGGCCTACCTCACATAACACATTTACGAGATGTTTATATCTAGCTGGTTATCTTACTCTTTTGCAATCAACTGGGGAAAAAAAAAAAACATCTCTAGAGTGTAATTCTCACCTGTTCAACTATCTTTTGAGAAGAGGCATATAGATAAAATTTTCAAAACAGTGTTTATGAAATTGTTTGCTGAAATAGATTAGAGCCATGATATCACCTCTGGTGGCTTCTTTTTTTTTCAAAATCTATATTAAGACCAACTTTGTTGGTAGTAGACAATATCAAGTATGCTAATATATTCTTAATTTGAATATGTCTCAAAAATTAAAATGTTATATTTTCTTTAGGAGTTCAATCTAAGTTAGTGAAGACATGGAATATCTTTATGGCAAGTATTTGTGTTAGTCAATCTTACATATCTGTCTTTTTGAAACAAATAGTGTTCTTATTGATCAGAATCTTTCACATTCAAAGCACTGTACAAACATTCAATCACNCCTACCAGTTTACTTCCTGCAAATGCCACAAATCTTGTGGAGTTAGACTGTAAACAGATAACGTGCTCACCAGATAGATAAGATGTAAAAGAAAATGTTCCTTGTGGCCCATACAGTTTTGACAATAGTACCTGTAATTTAGATATTATATATGTTGGGTATGTACATTATAAGTATCAATAAAACAATCAAAAAACAGTACTGTGAATTGGATGTAAAAGGTAATCAATTAACTTCCTGACATCATTAACTTTATCTGAATTTCAGAATAGATTTAGAGAAAAATAAACAATTTTAGCTCACAGTGAACATTGAAATGGTATAGATTTCTGCAATGTACAAAAGCCAATGCTCTCTAAGGCATTTGAAGTTTGAAAGCTAAGACCTTGTCTAGGCACAGAAAGAAATTGTTCATTGCTGAAAAAGCTCAGGACCTTGTGGCAATGCAGGCAGTTGCTATGCATGGTGGCGATATGCAGCCTCATGGTAATCTTGACTTTTGCAATTTAGTTTGTCATAACCTTCCTTTCTGTTGCTCAAGTACATTGTGTACCATTTTACTTCATTAGTGAATTTTCAGGTTTTTTAAATCTAACCTGTTTTCTCAGTTGTCACTTACTACTATTCTTAATGACACAGTTTCCCAAATCTGGTATTAATGCAAAAATTCTCCACACACATCATTATCAAACGTTGTCATTTCTATTTACTTTGATAGAAATCAAAAGTTGCTTATACCTTTCAGCATCAAAATACTGAACTAGCTGG
>WAAD01017549.1:269-59813 GCA_013389945.1 Fregata magnificens
TGACCTCAAATAGCTATTTCTATATTTATTTCTTAACTTCAAGTTTTACAGCTCTTTGATATATTTTCAGCTGAGTCCTGTTTCAGCCAACCTAACAGACTCCTTACACAATGAGTTTACTCTTGACTCCCTCCTTTTACACTTAATTAACATGATTAAATATTTATACTGCTGTATACAACCTATGTCCCTATCAAGATTGAGGTCCTATTGTGTTAACTGCTAGATAGAGTACAAACACAAAAGTCCATCATATTAATTACTTATGAAAAATGTTGTTCGGTTTCTATGAAGAATTACTTGCTATATGAAATATTCTTCAATTTTCTGAATAGAAAATAACATTGCTTAATAGAAATTGCTTTAATTTGAAGGAAAAATTATATAGATTTTCACACTTAAAGGATTAGGATGGCTGTCTGATAATGGCAGCAGTCATATATTACTTAAATTATAATTATAAACATTATTATTATGTTCAATCAACATGACCATCAGTATTTAACACTGCAGGGTATGCAAAATGAGAACTACAAATAGCTTTATAACAAATAGCCATTCATATGCATTGTTAGCAGCAAAATAGACCATAAAGCAGAAGTTTGCATTCACAGGAAGAAAGAATGAATATGTTTCTAAAGGAGCTCATACGTTATGTATCTTACATAACATATCTTAGAAGCAAAACAGCAAAAAATAAGATATCTAAGTACATACACAAGAGAAAATCCTAATCCTTATGCATATTCCACTACATATACTAAGCTCATATTTCTGAGTAAGTTACTGAGACAGAAAACAAAATGAATAAGTTCATAGCGGGAACTGGTAGGGCAGGATAACAGTCTAAGCATGGTAAAATTCTCAGTTCTATGAAATTAACAGAAACAGTAGCAATCTTGATGTAATCCAAACTTAAGGTTACACAGTTTTGCTTTAGAATTGCAAGACGGAGAGAAAGACAGAATCTGACAGTTACTTACTAGTAATTACAGATCCTGTAATATTTCAGAACATAAAAATGTGGTTGTGTTCAGACAACTTAAATCCCAGTTTAGATGAGGCACCAAAGAATTATGGTTACTCTCACCATCTCCTTCTAAGCAGCATGTACTCATAAAATCACTTCATGCCACAAGTTTTGGTCACAAACATCCTCAGATACCTATACTCTGAATCGCCTCAGATTAATGAACCAATTATGATTTGCAGATGTGTTCTTAAATTCTGCCTATGCACCTGGATGCACTCAATCCATAAGGCATACTCCTCCTATTTTAAAACAAGCCTGGTGCACAAATATCTGAGACAGAATGGGCTCAGGAACTGTAATGGAATATGTTTAAGGATTAAACACAACTAATGTAGCTTGAGCACAATTAACAGATTGGGCTCCTACAGGGATTAGGTGAGTGTGATCAAGTTCACGTCTGATCCTTTAAAGCAGACTTAGTATAATCAGACAATATCGAGGTTAAAGCAGAGATTACAGGCATTTTCATTGAAAATCACCAAATGGATGAAAAAGGTACTTCCCATAACCTAATAGCTCATTTGTTAGAGTGCCTCTAAAAAGGAAAAGGCTTTAGAGTCAAGTGATGAGGATCTAGAAAATGAAAAGCCTCTCTCTGGTCAAGGATACCTGAGCCATAACGTGCAAAAGGAAGATGAAAAAGATATGATTGCCCAACTGAGTGATGTCAATGTTACCTCTGAAACAGGAGGTAGCAGCAACAGGGAACAGGGTTTGCCTGATACTTCTTTTAGCATCTAATTTTGGGGAAAAAAAGATTAAATTTCTTACTTCAAAATGATAGGAGTTAGAACCCTTAAAAGCTCTCCAGCTCAATAACTCAGCTAAAAATTTATATATTCCAGCAGAACAATCTGCATTAGACAAGGAACAGAGTAGCACTAGCCATTTTTAACCATAAAAGAACACAGAAACCTCCAGAACCACCCAAAACCTTCAAATTCAGTAGAAGCAGAAATAATTTTTTTTTTTTTTTTAAGAAACAGAGGTTTCTAAATGCATTCCAAATGTCTGAATATTTCAATACATGTTGAAGTGATCAATATACAGTATAGCATCATACGGGCATGCTAACCTGAACAAAAGCTACTTTTTTCTAGAAAACTTGTTCACCTGAACCACTGACATCATTTCCTTGAAGATGAGCTAAAATGGCTTTTTAGAGATGATGTTATTTGACCTTCTACTTAGTTGATGGTATCTAACCTTAATTTCATCAGCTACTGTACAGAAGTCCATTTTTTGCAGAGGTGTTTATCTAGCAAACAACTATATTCTACTCCATTAATTTTTTTCTCCCATTGAAACACTGTTTCTCGATAGGCAAGTGTTTAAAGACTTTTTCCTCATCGGTTAAGGAATCTGCGGATTCCTCTGACTCCACTCAACGATTGTATTAGTTCACCTCATACAAACTTAGCTGTGTGATGCTGTGAACATTTAAACATACCCCTAAAAAAGTATCTCATAGTGTCTACTACTGGCCAAGCAGTGCAATTACAGAAGGAAGAACAGTACAAATTACATTCACCTACAATTACAAATCTGGAGAAAGATTTATTGCCAATCTTTGGAAATTTTTGAAATGTCAGATAATATTTCCTGCCTCTTAAAAATATTTCAAAGAAGAAAAGAAGTATGTACCTAGGGGTTTTTTTGAGTTTTGTAGAACTATTTGTCATTATGACCATATGATTTCTGTGAAAATACAATAAGAAAAAAACATGGAGGGTGAAAATTTTTACTTAATTGAAATAATCAGAACTTAAATAATTGTTTTGAGTAGCTCATTCACTGCTGCACATTTTTTACTCAGAAATTCATCTCTAAATATATACATTCTATGTGTTCATGAATACTGAATTAACTCCTATACGCAAAGGTTTCTTCTTGCAGTCACATTTCTATGTCGAAAATCCAAAGTTTCTCTAGTATTTATCTTCATTAAGTCTTCCCAGGAATCACATGAGTGAAGATTTGCAGAATCTAACCTGCAAATACACTCTAACATGCAGCCTCTCTCCTTTTCCTTAGTTTTCTGCAATGTTTTCCACCCCTGTCTCCCCTTGTCCTCTTGATGATCAAATCTTCCTGTTCATGTAGAGTGTTTCATTACTTGTCAGCTCTTCTCCCAATCACCACATGAGGAGTTTTCCACTACATTTAGCCCTGACCTGAAGAACTTTCTGTAGTTCATCCCCACATTTGAGAATTTTCCTGCTGCATCCCAAGTGAGAAAAATGTGAGCTTTCCACTCAGTCTGCTTCTCCTTTGAAGAGAAAATAGAGGAGGAGATAGCTCAGCAGCAGAAGGAAGGAGAGAAGGACTAGTGTCTGAAAGCCACAGTGACCACAAATGAAGTTAAAATAGCTAACTACAGAAAGCTTGCCTGCACCATCTCATGAAGGCAAAGACAGTAACTGCATAATGAAATTTAAGTTCATGCTCACTAAGCACAATGCTGAACTCAGTCTGCTGTAGATAATAAGGGTGAATGCACAAAACTTCCTACAGCCTTTCCTTGGGACAAGCTTCAGTTTAGCATGTTTTCATTGTAGGAGTCAAAGATTAATGGTAATCAAATTTCATATCACGGTTAGGACATCTGACTTTTCACTGTGACTTTTCACTGAGAGGATATTTATGGTTACAGGAAATATTAAAAACTTAGTGCTATGCATTGCGTGATCTTCTTGGCATGGTTCATGTTTTATGTTAAGGCCATTGTTCAAATTTAATCATTTCTGTATTAATTCTTCTTAATACAGGCATTTAACTCCTAATTGAATGTATGTTGCTTTAATGTAAAGGCAATTGAAACATTAATCATATTTTTAAAGGGGGAAGAGGAACCCAACACAACAATGCTCTCTTCCTAAAATGTTCTGAAGAAGGATAATTAAAGTAATTGAACTCTATGATTTTCCATCAGTAATGCCTTTTAAGTCATTCTCCTATTAATATTTATGAGCTGTTTTAAAAATTTGGGGGTGGTTTGCAGAAAAATATAGATGAAAATGCACGTGACCAACCTGTGTGTCTGATACTGTCAGTATAAGAACTGATTCGCCCAAACATGAATCCAGTTACGTAAAGACTGCAGAAGTTTATAAAGCTGCAGTGAATAAAATTTTTAGGTTTGATTCTTTTCCAGATACATATTTGAAACCCAGCTTATTTAAACTGGTACTTTCAGCTCATCACACAAATTTCATCCAGGATGAAATTAGGTAAGCTATTTAACATTCCTATTCCTCTTTCTTCTTCTGCAAAATCTCTCCATTATGTATAATTATAAAAAGAGGTAACAATGTAGAAGGACTCTATTAGGTCAAATGATTTATAATAGTATTTAGGAAGGAATAACTAGCAGTGTTGTGCATTATGGGTATGGTGATACCCTCCTAACAACTTTTGGAATGTAAAAGTGTCCTCATTTCAGTGTCTTTATTTTAACATAAAATCCAAGCTGAAGAGAAAGAATCAGAATTATTTGAAATGTGGGATTACTTTTGAAGTAATAAGAGAATTAGCTTCCTTAGAAACTAATATGCTATGTTCAGAGATGGTGTCAAATAATAGCTGTATCGAAATCACTGGGAGATTTGCTAGTGACTTCACTGAAGCAAGATTTTTCTCTTAGTCCATGAAAGTTAGGCCCCTTCCCGCTCACATTGGTTACTCTCTTCACACCTATTTTCAGACATTTTTCAAAATGTGAAGGAAGAAATTAGCATAATTTAACCAAAAGAGATGAAAGAAGGTGTAGAATAATGTCATTTAAAGTGGAATAGGTACTGAGACCGACTTCCTTTAAAATAAGGTAAGCAAAGGAAAGCAAAACCAGCAGTCACATAAAAGACATCAGTGTGAACAGTATGGGAAACTGAATGACTTTAAACAGCACAGAGAAAAAACCCCACAGGGACCACAAGGTACATATTATTTTATAACAGCTACCACACTTTATGGACTAATTTGGATTTCTCTGAATTAAATATCAGTGATAGATTGAGATTAGATACCAGTTCTCTATTACAAAAGTTTCCCAAAGCTAGGATAGTAATTATTTCAATAATATCCTAAAAGGAAAAAAGGAGGGGGGGGAAAGGGCTATAAAACCGTAGACCTTAAAGGGAAGGATATGTTTTATGAAGTTTTTGTGTATGCAAATACGGTATCAAACAGTATGTAACCAGTAGTAAAACAACAGCACACAGTATCTTGGCATCAGTCCCAAATGAGTAATATTTAGCACTCATATAAAGGTCAAAGTTTTCAAAGTGCTGTATCCACACTAACTAATTTATCTTGACTGCACCTCTGTTTGGTAAGTAAATAGCTACTCTATCTGTTGGAAAATAGTGTGAGAGCTGGAGCTATTAAGACTTCCAAGCCATGATACGTTTATAAATAGTATGTATCCCCAATGTAGTGACAAGGTTAAATAAACATATGTTCCCTTAGCTATTTTGAGATCTGGATGAAATTAAACACCTCATTCAAGATGGTAAGTAAATAGAATTACTTTTGAAATTGTCTGCATTTAATGAATTTCCTGCTTAAGTAAGGTAAAACAAAACACATTTAATGAACATAATTCAATCTTCAAGTGAAGAGTTTTTTAAAAAAAGGTTACTTTGGGGAGAAAAAAGCATTGTTAGTTACAAAATACTACTTTGCAAATATTTCTTGATGGCCTGATTATTGGTATTTTTAAAGTATTCACCATACAAAATTGAAATAAAACTCAAAAAATACACGACTGGTAAAATACTCGGAAGGGCTTAAGGAGCCAAAACTCCTTCGACTGTTGATGTTGCACAGATTCTAAAGTGCCTAAGTCAAAAGACCAACGATTCGTCTTCAGATATTAGGAAAAAATTTATTCAGTTAATATTGTTGAAGCTTGTCAGTTAGAATCATAGAATCATAGAATCATTTAGGTTGGAAAAGACCCTTAGGATCATCGAGTCCAACCGTTAACCCAACACTGCCAAGTCCACCACTAAACCATGTCCCTAAGCACCACGACTACACGTCTTTTAAAACGGAGAATTCCCCATTCAGCCTCCTTTCTGAAGAGACATATGTCTTTGGCAAAACAGGGAAAGACTCTGTTTAATTTCTGAATGAGTTCGAAGTGACTATGGATAGTGATGTCTATCAGGATGATATGCCATCTGTTTTCTCTCTCAACTGCTAGGCCACCAGATTACTAGCTGTTTGTACTAGATAGGAAGATAAATTTGCAGCTGGAGGACATCTTTGTAATTTGCTTGAGATTTTCTAATAGTCTTGCCCTTCTGGTATCTAGCATTACTGATCTAAAATGACAGATCAGTCACGTTACAGAAGCACATAGTCGCATTGCTCTGTCCTGCAGTGAGCCAGGGCCGTGCACTGCCTCTGTGTAACCTGCCTGCTCCCTCCCTAGCTAAGGTGGGAATCCCAGCTGGAGTCTGCACACGAGGCTCAGTAGTTCTTGCCTTTTGGGCATAACAGTTATTGCAGACAGTCCCATTAAAGAAGTGCAGACTGGTATGGGAAAGCAAGGTATTGTGCGCTTTCATGTCAGATCAAAAGATATTAGAAGTGACATCGTCAATGGAAGTGGTTGGTGTTATCATGCCATGTGTAAAATTGTATGGATTAAATTTTGCCTTGTTCTCTGAACTACAATTAAATAAAGTAATCTCAGAATCTAAATCATTTCCTCAGTTATTTTGAAGTACTTTCTTGGTTAGGTTATATATTAATTATGCATTTCAGTTTAATTAATTTTCAATATTGGTGCATGGTCCAGTGCAGACTGTTCCCAGCTTTTCTTACATTGTTATTCTACTCTGGATGTTGTTATAGCTGATTTTAAAACCCTGTGCACATTAATATTTTGGGTTTATATTAAAGATGTTTTGAGATTCACTGCAGCAAATTGACACCTCTTAATTCTTAATGTGATTTTCAATTTGCAGAGACTCTCTCTGGAATGAGAAGAGGGGGTAGAGCAAATCATATCAAATCAGAAGGTCAAGTTTCTCCATCCAAAGTAGAGAACAAAGAATGAGGAGCACTCTACGTATAACAAATACAGACATAAAAAATATTTTAAAATACTATTTATGCTTTACAAATTACAAACGCCACAAGAAACAGCTAAGGTTAAAGAAAAAAATACCTTTATTTCTTATATATTTAAACTGTTACCTCCTCTATCTATGTAATCTGCTGGCCATCAAACTGTAGTACTGAATGTTCACTATTGATTTGATTCTGCTAGCTCCAGTTCTAAGAAGGTAACACGATAATTTCTAAAATGGAAATATCTTTCCATTGTGTGGTGATGTTTACTATTTTTGCTTCTGACTCTCAGAAATTGACACTACATCTCATTGTTCAAATATATTAAGTATTTAAGTATTTCAGAACCAGCAGACTTTCCTGTCCCTAGGCTATACAAACAAGCCCCAGAGACAAAAAATATCTTGACCAATCTATATCTAACTTTCAGGTCTAAACCCTTCAAGTCTTTCAACTTAAGGGACACCTCTGATAGCTCTTTTTCTTCAATATCTTAGCCCTTACTCAAATCAGAATCTGCAGTATTCTGATTGCAGGTATTCACAAAAGTGTCTGCAATTACATTTTTGCTAACAACCATCTCCTCCTCCAGACAGACAAAGGTTTATACCTTTGTAAATATGACTCACACTCACTTAGCAAATGAATACAAATATTTTAAATTTTTATGCTGAACCCTCTACTGTTCTAATGCACTGCTGAAACTTATACTCCTCAAAAATGCAACTGCAAGTTTTATCAGACACAGCTGAGTAACAAGCCCCAATTTTTCCATTTTTAGACTGCTATGATGAAAAGAACTGAGGTTTTACTCATGAGACTTCACCAAAAGACCTGTATAATGGATTATGACTTCTTTTTAAGACACATAATTGTTCTGTACAAAAATTATCTTAGTTCATGTTTGCATACAGGATCAGATTAGACAGGCCTCAGTATTTATACATTCAGCTGTGCTAAGGGAGTCCATTCTTGTTAGGATCAGGAAAGTCAGACTAGACAAACAGATTCTGTGGACTGAGTCCCCAAGGAACTGTCCCCAGACAGCATAAGAACGCTATCAGCAGTTATCAAAGACACTGTCAAGAAAACATGAACCGTGGCTTCTTACGTGTGGAGTGATGGTAAGATACAATTGGATATGGGGGAGAAATAAATGACTATGTACTTTTTAAAATCATGGATTAGTACACTTGAAAAATTTATGTGCAAACTTAAATATTCATAGTATTATTCATTAGTATTTTAACAATTATGAAGATAAATAGGTCAGAAAATATCAGTTGTGTTACATTGCTATGCTACTATTCAGGAAACTTTGAATAAATTTTCCTATCCATTACTGTTACCTTTAAAAAGTACAATTTAACAATAAAGTGTAAAATGAAAGACTCCTATGTCTTTAACAGAAGAAACTTTAGAGAAGTAAATGTATTTCATGTTATGAAAACCTTCATTTTCAGTTTTTTACAGCCAAAAAGTATTTTTCCTTAGTTTGAAGGAACATGCTTTCTTCCAATATTAGTGGGACAAATGTTTATCTGATCTTCAATTCAAAGAAAAAGTAAGATTAAATAATCCATAGAAAAACACGGACACGGAGGAACAAACATCTCTGACTGTGACCTTCCTGCTCTTTTAGCAATGGAATGCTAATGTGTATCACTCAAAATCATATACTCTGGGGAATCTTTCAAAGGTTTCCAGTTTCAGAGGAATCATATACTCCAATATTGATTGAATATACAATTTAATAGAAAATGAATTGAAATTAATTGCTTTCATATGATGTAAGACTTGAAGGAACCTTTGGGTTCCTCAAGCCCAGTCTGTATTATCGAAGAAAACTATAACATGCAACTGCTGTTATAAATTTTTCAAGATTTGTTTCGAAAATTGGTTTGTTCAGCTTTTTCCTCAAGCTAATATTGAGAAGCTGTTTCTGAATTTCTTTTCCTTGGTACTTAAGAAAACAAACATTTCTTGTAATTTTCCACTTAAATTCTTGGCCTGTTTTGTTCATTCAATTTTGTGCCAGCTTGCCCTTTACTTCATTCCTGGAGCTGATAAACTAATGTCTTTAAAGAAGTGGACTATATAGCCTCTTATGCTTTGTATTTGGGGGATATAAAGTGTTGTTTTGTAGGCACACAAATGGTTAGGACTTGTGTTTGCAGAGCTCTGCAGTTGGGGAAAATGGAGAATGGCAGACTCCATTAGAGCATCTCAGTTACTCTGCAGTCTTGGCTTGCAAAGCAGCCTTGCCGTGGCTTGAGTTTAAGCATGTACACGGTGTCATTGCTATGCACCGCCCAGCCACTGCGTGTATCAGCTTCATTCAGGTAGTGATGTTAAACAACCAGCAATATGTGGAAGATCAGTCCCTTCCCATAGGCAAAACTTAGAGTGAGCAACTAAAAGGAAGAAATACAAATATACAGAGACAGTGTCAAACTTCTCCCTGTTTCCTTGCCTGGCCATCTTAGGCACACTATAAGTGCAGCAAATAAGTTTCCTTCTTATGACTACTCTCTCAGGATCCCTAACAATCATCCTGGGTAAAACAGGGTCACCAGCCCTTCATTTCATTTTCATTCTGGTTTTACCTAGAGTTTGCAATTTAAAAGCAAAAATCAACCAACCAACCAAACAAACAAACAAATGAAAGTATTCATAATAAAATTTCCTTTAGATTTTTTTTTTAATTATTATTATTTGTTTGTTGGGACACAGGGTTAAAGCTGGCTCTTGTCCCAAAGTCTGTTTGGCTTTATCTATCAGTTTGTCCATTCAAAAGGGAGACTCTAGTTTTAGCTGAACTAATAAAACATTAAGCAAAATGCAAAGGCCTTTTTTTAATGAACTCACATGGTAAATATGAAATAAATACTTGCTAGAGAAAGTATTGGCTCAACCAGAATGTGTTAGACCACACAGAAAACTGATAATTTTTGAAAGATTCAGAGGACTCTGTATTCTTCCCACACATGCACCATAAAGCATCACGTTCTACAAAAGATGATAACAACAGCAGCACTGTAGACTACTCTGTCATGTACACCATGATTGCTCTCAGTTCTTCTCAGAAGGACCAAAAAATGTTCATTGTAACCACACAAAAGCCAGAACTGTTGCTGAAATATTTTTGACATCATGCACAAAGGTAGACCACAGTTTGTCTTCTACGGTTTTACACACACTGACCAGAGTCAAAGTTTACTACTTTTCCTCAGAACAAAGTAATAAATTTTTCATAAAGAATTAAAATACAACTGAATTCTTGGATTTGTAAGTATCATAAAGGCAAGCAATTGCCCACTCCTTTGTCATTTGTCAAGTAAAATCCAGAAACTTGAGTATCACAAGTTAGTCGGCAGCTTTGTACAGTAACTTTTTGAGGCCATGGCAGAACAAGGGTCTTGTCATGTTTCCAATAACTTCATTTTACAAAACCTTTTTGAAAATATTCTGACACATCATTGTTTCTTTCTTTTGTTCATGAAATGTTGATAAACTAAAATAATTTTTACTTCTTAAGATTGCATTGATTTCTTTCCAGTTGAATGGGACATGACTGAATAATTTATTTCTATCAGTTGAAATACAGCATATTTTTAATAACAAAATATAATTTTACGGTATGACCTATCAAACCAAAATATTCAAGTAAAGTAAAAACATTTTGATTATCTTATATTATTTGATTATATTCTATTGAATTATGTTTATTGATTTGTATTCCAAACAGAAAAGTTAAAAATCATTAGTTTCAGTCTTATCAAGATGAAGTTAGATTTTAACATTTCTTAGAGTTTCATTATGAGATAAGATTTCTACCCTTTGACATTATTTAGGTTCAGAAATTAATCTGAATTCCAGAATTTTCCGTAGGTTTTCCCACTAGGCAGAGCTATGTATTAATGAAAAATTATAGGAAACACCACTGGGTAAAAAGTCTTTATCTTAAGATTTAGGAGACCAAGTCTGTGATTTGGAAATGACAGGTCAGAAAGATCAAAACAATCCCATTTTAAGTGATAGATATGTCCAGATGTCTTAGAATGCTCTGGAAAGCAGAACTTAAAATCTTTAAAGCAAAATCAATAAATTCCTGATGGTGTTAGGGAAATGTGTCATGTTAAAATAATCTTACTTTCTTGATCAGAAAAAAGGGGGGTTTTTTTGCCCATAATGGAAGCACTAACCATAAATCACCATACCATTTTATCCATCCCTCTCTGACACCTTATAACCTTAGAATCTCCTCTAATAGAAGCTTGGACCAAACAGACACACTTTTTGCAGATATGAGAGAGAGACGAAGCGAAAAGGAACATGGTAATAGCTCTTGCTGCATTTGTAGTAAAAGACTTCACTGGAAATTAGACCTGTATCAGACGATTGCCTCCCCAGCAGCTCTACTTTGATTTTTTTTCCTTAATTTATGTATGAAGTGGGGAGAAGCTATTAGGCTATGGAAGAGATTATTTCCTCTCTTGGATGTTTTTGCACAGTGAACGCAGTCATTGTGGTTAAAGGACACCAGCACTTCTGTTACACTGAGCACCTCTAAAGAAACAAAAGCATATCTAATAATGTAACTTAAAGTTTTCAGTGCATTAGATAGCCTTATTAATTAGGTCTAATATATTAGGTATCTGGGTTGCTTATAAAGCACATCTTTCCCCCAGAAGCATTTTAATTTATTCTCTTTGTGAATAATTTGTTCAGGAACCAGGAAGGAATTATACTTCTGACATAATGGATTAATAAGACAATTTTCAACCAACAAAGGAAATTGAATACAAAGGTTAGTAACCAAGGATGAAACGAGTTTAAAAAAATACATAACCTATTTCTCTGGATTTCTAAAGTACATAGAAAAGTGTATCAAATTTCACTGACTCCTTGTGATGAACTAGTATTTTCTTAAATACTGCAGGAGATTTTATCTTGGAGAAAAATAAACTTCTCATGTAATATACATATATGTGTTTATTGAATATATGCATATATGCATTTTTACTGAAGTATAAAAGTTGCTATATGAAAAACTGATTCTTGTTTATAAGGTTGTTTTTGCATGTGTGTTTGTTGGTATGTGTGTACACATGCATACACTAGAGGAAGAATTTGTAGAGAAAAAAGTGTTCATTTATTTTTTGATGAACATCCAGGAACTGCAATCTTTGTTCAAGATTAATGCATGTATTTTCAGTCTGGATATTTTGTATGATTAGTCCCTTTTAAGTGTGTCTTTTACATAAGTTAATTTCTTGATTCACATAGACAAGAAGCAGAAAAAACCCCTGCTATTTAGATTCTTGTGCTTTGGACAAGCTGGGAAAAGACAGAAACATAAAGCAGCTGAATCTTAAGTTGGAGAAAAGGTTCATATTGTTCACTTCATTCAGAATCTGAGAAACTTCTGCTTGGAGCACAGTGGATCCAGATTTCATGCAACACAGTTTCCCAGAAAAGAAGAATGTTTTCAGCTCTACCGCTCTGTAAATATGTACACAAACCTACACATATATGTATGTATAAACAAAATTATCTGTCCATTTACCTATCTAGAAAGCTGCTAGATGGCACATTTGCAGAAAAAGGTGTGCTGGACAGTAAGTAGAAGGTGAAGCACTAGGGAGCTTGGCAGCGGAGAAGGTGGCTGCCTGCAGCCTGGGCTGTTTTGGCAAGACCCCACCAGCAGGTCCAGGAAGTTGAACCTTCCCCTCTCTTTGGCACTTGTGACATCTCATTTGGAGGACTGTGACCAGTTTTGGGCCAGACCAGAGTGAGTCCAGCAAAAGGTCACCAAGATGGTGAAAGGACTGGAGCACCTGACATACAAGGCTGAATGCTGCGTCTGCTCAGCTTAAAGAAGGGAAGTGTCAGGGGAGGCTGTATTGCTACCTGATCGGACAACAATGCCAGACATTTCCAAGAGGGACACAATGGAAGGATAATATGGGAGATGCAGAATGCCACGTAGATGCAAGGAAAAAATATCAAGAGGGTGATCACATGCTAGGAAATATTACCAGGAGAGATTGTGGAGCCTCCATCCTTGCAGGTGTTCAAAACTCAGCTGGTCATGGCTGTGAGCTAATTCCTCTAGTTGACACTTCCTTTCAGCAAGCAATCTGTATTGTTCTTCAATTCTACTAAGCTTTATTTTTTAAATAGGAAACATTTATGACTGGATTTTCTATTATTTTGTTCATTAGAAAGTGTACGTGGCCATGAAAATGCTCACAGTTCTTGTGATTTTATTAAACCAAAGTAGCTCCCAGCCCCAACAGAAAAATTTTCATTAAAAAAAAAATAAAAAAGAATAAAAGCATTAAGGGCAACTTTAGAATTATATTTGGCTTTGATTTGCCATCCGTACTCAATAAAATAATATAGTATGAGTATATGGTCTTTTGCTATTTTACTTCTGAGTAAATTTAGACTATGTATTCAAAATATTTTTTTCAATGTTTAATGCACAGTTAGAATTACACCTAGCTGTATGTATATACATATGTATGTACAGATATCTGTGTATTTACATATATATATGTATGTATCTACAGGAACCAGGACTTTATGGATAACAGACATATAGTAGCAAGAGATAATTCTGACAATATTACAAGATAATGTTGACTGTGTTGGCAAGATTGGGTTTAGACAGACAAAAGATTGTATGCACCATATATCTAAATAAATAGTTATCTTTATTTTTAGTGGGTAGAAAGTGCTCCAGGGGTTTTAGGGATGCTGCTGTAAATTCTTTTATATGAAGATAAATCTATTAGTAGGAAAACGTGGTACAATATTTAGATGAGATTCATTCAACAAGGTCAGATATTTTAGCACTCAAACTGTTCAGTTTCAAAAGGACCATTTTGTTACAGGAGTGAAGGATGGAACTCAGTGTTTCTTAATTTGACAGACAGATAACAACACTGGTAACAGCTCCTGGTTCCTGTAGGTTAACCCAGAGCCTCAGGAAATAGCAGCTGCAGAATTGTGAACTACCTGAGTCTAAAGTGAAGATGATTTTCTTGACCCAGGAAACCTTTTCCCATGTGTGGCATGTAAAAGGGTTAGAAAAAACCCAAAACAAAATGCCACAGCTTTTGATAAGAGATTGTTTTGAGGGAGGTTTATGAGTAACATACTGTTTACATGCAAAATAAATGAGTGATGGGAGGAACTCAAGGTAGGTGGAGACGTTAGACATTCCTTGTAGCAGGAAAGGAGTCCACCTGGTTTAACTCTGCGGAGAGAAAAGTACGTTAAATGAAAATGTTGGAGTTAGTTTGCTACATTCTCTGCAGCTTTGCCTGGTTTTATTGTTTTGCTTTTTCAAGTGCTGGAGTAGAGGATGAACAGTCGTGTAATAATGAGAGCACTGACAAATCTCTCTTTTCGATTCTGTTTTAAATGAGCTAGTGACAAAAAATCGGTGGTTTATTCTGAGATTGGAGAGGAAAATTCATTTCTCATTAGTATTGAAAAATGTCTGCTGGTTTCCAGTTCCCATGAGGTTTTGCAATAGAGTGACAGTTAATTGTCATTAATTCTAACAAAATATTTCATCCTTAGCTTACCAGTATATTGTAATAATCAGAAATAATTAAAATTACTTTTACATTAAAACTTTTATAAATATGTAGAAACCTTTTAATTGATTCATAATGAAATAAATGAGGACAGAGAGTCTCTTTTTGTTCTATGTAATAGAGAACGAAGCTCATTTGGAGTCTATCATTGGACTCCTGGGCACTATCACAACACAAGAAATAAATTATAACACCAAAGCAATGCAAATTCTACAGCTACAAGCCTGTGCTGTAATTTTTAATGATGTGTGTGAGTCTGCTGCACTGTTCATAACAAATATTCACACACAGTCTTATGCACATGTTGTCATCCTGTTTCCTCCTGAGATTTTTCTTTTTTTAAATCTTTGTCAGTCTGCTGCAATCCCATTCTATTTTCCGAACTTAGGAAAATCATTTTAAAGTCATTTGTTACAGCTCAATGAATCAAGAGCATTTTGTATTTGGGAAAGGGAGGTTAAGCCTTGTTTGCTTGACCAGCGTGCATATTTCAGTAACTCGCAACGAGTTTCTCAGTCATTAGTCTGAATGAGTGAGGTTTTCTGGTAATAATAAAATAGCAACATGGTCTGCTAGTCAAGACAGCAATCACACTGAAGTGGAGCTCTGCTGTCTTAATATTACAAAGATGCAAGAAGGCAATAATATTTCTTCACTCCGTGGTCTCTGAAGGACTCTGGTAAGAACTCAGAGGTCACAGATGACCTTCAAAGTCACAAAAGACAAAGAAATGTTGATGAAAACAAGGACTAAAGGGGTGGGGGTTTGTTTGTTCGTGAAGAATCAGTGCTCCCTCCAATGTCTTTGGCTGATCCCTTTAGAATAAAGAGAAAGTCCCACTGCATCACCTCCACATTAACTGCATGAGGCTTTCACCAGAACTCATTTACCACTGAGCACTCTGGAAGCATCTACGTTGGTGCATTCCCCTCACACAAGCTCTAGCAACAAGCCAGATGATAAGTTCAAAACAAATAATCTCTCTGGTGTCTAACCATTTTGGAAGTACTCATTTAAAACCTGGTTTATTAATTTTTTTCCACTAAGTTGATCATCAAAATCCCTCTTTTATTTCTACTATATTTTTTTTTATAAAGAGAGAAAAAAACACCTCATAAACCATTTCCGAAAAAGTATTAAGTAAAAGTAAATCTTAAATTCACAAATGCCACACAACTGAAGTCAAAGTTTGAAAATCTGGACTTACTGTGTCCTGCAGAAAATTGCCAAGATTCTGGGCATTCAGGAAAAACCAGTAACCAAAAGTAATTCAGCTAGAATTTTGGAGACAGATTTACACTCCTACCTCCCACTTTTGTGATGTTAATTTATATGTAATGTTGCCAGAGAGTAATACAAACATGTACAGCATAGAACTTTCTTCTTATACCTTTCAGAACACTATTCAGACATTTATTTAGTCCTTGAAACGTTCACATAAACCAAGAATATTATCTCCATTTTATACAAAAAGAAACTCAGTCCTGGGTAGGACACACACAAAGTTCACTCAAATACCAAATTATATAATTGATTATTGGACTAATTAAGACTAGAGTGGAAACTCCAGCTCTCCTGAGTAAGGCCATTGCTACTGGAAGTTGATGTTGGGACCCATGAAAGACATAGTTGCTTTAATTCAAAGACAACAGTACATTCCTATAACTTTTTTTGCAAAGATGGTTCTGTAAACATGACAAAATTCTCAAGTCAAATAACAGTGCCATTTTTTTTGTCTCAAAAGACAGAATGAAGAATACTTCTTCCTTCCTCCCCCCTACCAAAGTTTTCATTAATGCAGCTCCTACACAGGATAGTGAGGCTGTAGAATCTGAGATCTCTTCCGATCCATTTAATTAACTGTTCTCCTCTTCTGTTATGTAATAAGATTGAGAAACAGAGCAGAAGAAATTTTTAAGGCAAAAGCCAATGATATTCCGATCGAAGTTGCCACTTCTTTCATAGAGTTGCAACAATATCAGTTGTGCTTTTATTACAATGGGTCACTCACACATTCATACCTTGAATGTTTTTTTTTAAGACAAATAAAGTAAGACTTCTGGATGTGCATTTTAGATTTAATGAATTCGTTAAATACACCACTTTTGGTTTTCAAACTATTAAGGATAATTTTTAGTTTTATATAATCCTTTACAGTATTAATTACTGTATTATTTTTATTCTCCAGCTATGTATTTATGTCTTAACAGAAGAAGATGAGGTTACAGAAATCATTATCATCTGAAATGTCAGTTCTGCACAGGATCAAGCCTCCACATTAGAAATTCATTCTCTGCTGTTTGTCACATATTAGATGAATATGTCCAAGTTTCCAAAAGAACTAATGTCTATTTTTGTTACCTAGCAACAGAACAACAAACTTATCTTAAGATTAGTTGTATTGTTGAGTTAGATGGAAAAAAAGATTCTTCTATATGTATGTATAGATGGTGAAAGAGTATAGTCTCATTAAGCATTTCTGAGGCATTCTTTTTTCTCGTATGTCGTATCTGACAGTAAGAACATATGGAATCCAAAACAGATACTGAAGTGATGCACACTCAGCAGAGGGAAAGAAGCTCATAAAGGATTCTTACACTCAAACTCAATTCTATATTAAATAACTTCAGAGATAATATAAATTGAACAGCCCAACTCCTGCAATTTAATTTAAGTCAATGGAATTATGTTAGTTAATGAGGTACTAGCTATATGAGCTGTATAGGCAACCATTTCTATATTTCTCATTCAAGGAAAACCTCTAATTGACATGCCTGAATTTAACTGTCTTGCAAAACAGCACTCTAAAAAAGTTCCTTACAAGAATGTCCTTACCATCCACATAATCTATAATATTTGTACTAGGCTATCCTCCATCCCATAAATACTTAATTTATTATTAATCTCAAAAAAGTTTGCAGCACTCAGAGTCAGAAATATAACAGAAATGCACTAGCTGTTGCTTCAGTTAGAAA
Organism: Fregata magnificens; assembly: GCA_013389945.1. Taxonomy (NCBI): domain Eukaryota; kingdom Metazoa; phylum Chordata; class Aves; order Suliformes; family Fregatidae; genus Fregata; species Fregata magnificens. Next base: position 17,972 of record WAAD01017549.1, read on the forward strand.
GTAGACTATACTACTAAATGGAAAATTCATTGATGCAAGAATTTCAACTTGCAGTCAATACCCTGTACAACACAATTTATTTCACTGCATTTAATCTATGAAAAAAGGTCAGAGAAAGATGTTCTTGGACTTCTCTGGTATATACAAAAAGTGCCCTCTACAGAAAAAAAAAATCCTTTAATGTGCTGAAGTTAATTTCCAAAGGAAGTAGAATTTGGCTTCAACTGCTGAATTCTATGTTTTATTTTCATCTTGTGGTGATAAGCAGATGAAATTTTCTTCTTCAGATAAAGAGAGTTTATAGTGTCTGTTATATTGTGACATTGATTGAATACATATTCTGTCTTCATTTGGCTGGCATAATGAATTAATATTCAGGAGTCAGAAAAGAAGAACTCAGTTTTATGTTATGTTTAAAAAAATATAAGCGTATTCCATTTTTTTGTTTGCACATATTTTATTTATATCTCAGTTCCTAAACCTACAATAGAAAAAAGTTTACAGTTCATATTCATTGGGACACTTGGACAAATTATGCTCTTGTTCACAAAATTTTCAGCTTCATTAATTTTAAGTCACTCTGGAGTGCAGGAGATCAGACTTCTTTTCACTATTTACAATGTGTTACAAACATCTTGAAGTTCAGTCCAACTGGGAAATGTCATAGCAATGAATTTTGAGAGGTTTGAGGTTTCCTGAAACTGGTTTTTCAATCCCTCGTGAATTAGAGATGAGTTTAAAATTCCATTATCAAATCAAGGCAGCTGTATACTACTAACCATGATACAGAGGTTAAAGCTTAAGAAAGCAAAAATTTTCATCTTATCTGATCAATGAAGAAACTTCTTTAGTTAGAGAATGACTGTTTAGAATAACCACGATGCTTGATTTCACTGTACCAAGATGACAATAGCATTATCACATATTAATGCAACATAACATTTTGTCCCTATCCTGTGAAATTCACAGAAATCATTATCTCTAATTATTGGATCTAGACAGAATTTGGCACTAGCTTTAAAAATAATTTGCTTTGCCATTGCGTGGGACTAGGATATCAAACTGGTCAGAACCTGTCTACAGTTAACAGTAATAAATATACAGGATGACAAGAAAAATAACATTATATGCAGATATTCTAGAACAAAAAAATCAGTTTTACCTTTTCAAATTCAAGGAATTTGCTGTAAGTTGAAAAGTGACTGATTGCAGATTTTACTAACATTCAGAACAGAGGTTTATTGCCAGTAAAAAAGTGAGGATAAACAAAATATATATCGGGACGGGGGGAATGCTTTGTTCCATACAGTCCTCTTACAAATATTACCACATATGAATAACAGGTAGCATTCATTTAGGTAAAAAGTGTGCAATGACTCTTTGTGCCATGAAGCACCTATGACTGCCTGCAGGAATATGCTTGGAACAGCAGCGAAAAAGGGCCCGCACTGTCATATGCTGGTATTCCCACAAATTTTGGGTGGGTGACTGCTGTCACCAAAGTCTCTTTTAAGTTTCTTGCATTAAGATTAGATGCCAGATCTTTGTTTAGACAAAGAATAATAGGAGAATTTTAGATTTATAGACTCTTATACATGTATGAGTATATATGAATATAAAGTGGCTATAAAGTTAGAATCAAAGAATCATAGAATTACATAGGTTATAAGGGACTTCTAGCAGTCATTTGGTCCAATACCTTGCTGAAAGGAAGGGTCAACTAAAGCAAGTTGCTCACAGCCATGACCAGCTGAGTTTTGAATATCTGCAAGGATGGAGACTCTACAGCCTCTCTGTGCAACCTCTTCAAGCATGTTATCACCCTCATGATATTATTTTTCCTTGCATCTAGGTGGCATTCCCCATCTTCCAGCTTGTCCCCATTGCTGCCTCTCACCCCTTCATTGTACCCCTCTGGGAGATGTCTGGCTGCATCACGTGGCAGATCAGGTAGCAATATGGCCTCCCCTGAGACTTCCCTTCTTTAGGCTGAGCAAACACAGCTCTCAATCTTGTATGTCAGGTGCTCCAGCCCCCTCACCACCTCAGTGACCTTCTGCTGGACTCACTCTGGTCTGGTACTGGGGAGCCCAAAACTGGTCACAGTCCTCCAAATGAGATGTCACAAGTGCCAAAGAGAGGGGAAGGTTCACCTTCCTGGACCTGCTAGCAGGGTGCTTGTCAAAACAGCCCAGGTCATGGAGGAGACACAGCACCCCAAAAAAAGTATTCTTTTGTCACACTTACATCTGATACAACTAATCTTCTTATCCTAAACAAAGGTAAAATGTGCTAATTTAACTACCAATGTCTACCATATGCTTCATCTCTCCACACATTCTACATTAACATTTTATTTTTCAGTTTGTGGTAGCATTCTCAATCAGTAAAATTATCTTGGTTAATACTGGTAAAATACTTTGAAGAGCAGTTCCAGACTTCAAACTTTGTAATTGTTACATGAAAAAATCTGTAGCCCTGAGCATTCCCTCTTTCATGATTGTTTATAATTATTGGACTAAAACTTCAATAAATTGTGAAATATTTGATATGTGACTAAAAGGCAACTTAAGAATACTTATAGGGGTTCAAAGCCTTACTATACAAATTTCTTGGTCCCTTGAGCACTAGCTACAAGAACCTATCTTTTTCTTTAGAAGATGAAAGGAGTAACCCTGTCCTTAACTGAACACATGCATTGCATATTTGAGCAGTACTCTCTCATACCACATGCTGAAAATTAAGTTGTCTGCTTTGGTCAGGGTCTTGGGTTTTGTGCTGGGGATCTGGCTTCATGCACTGGTTTTATAGTGCTTCTGCATCTCCACTATCTGCCATTCCTCAGCAGTTTTTTTAATCTACTAAGAAGCTGAATTTATTAATTGAGAATTAATTTCATAATTTCCCATTTTGTAAGTATGATTGTGGTCACCTGGCCTTGTACCCTGTGAAAACCCGTAATCTGCCTCCCAGTTGTTCAGCTGCCTGAGATCCAAGGATTAGTTTAGTGCAGCGTAGCTGAACTACCTTCGTTCAGTTTTACAGAGAAAATCGTTGCTAAGCTGAGAGATAGCACATGGAGCAGCAGCAGCCTTACCTTTCTCAGGCTGTTGGAGCCAGCATGACACATTTTCTCCTAACAAATTCAAGATTTCAGCCCTTCTGTCAAGAGTTTCCCTTTCATATTACACCGCATTACATAATGTTGCACCCCACAGCTGCTTATAAATGAAAGACCCACTCATAAAGAAAAAGCAAATGAATCCGTTAAGTTTGTCAATCTACTTACTGCACTCGTCTCTTTCCCTTTTGCATACTTAGATTATATCTTATTGGCAAGGACAATGTAAATGATATAATTATCTGGACAGAGATCAATACTTGTATCTCATGACAATATATTAACTTGCATAGAAAAAACACATAACAATAGAATCAGTTTAGAACCAGAGATTCCTTGTTTTCCAAGTACCTTTAACCAGGTCACAAAAAAAGTACGATGAGAAGCTGTTGATTGACAAAATTCTATGTCTTCATGCACTTATGGGAAAGAAGGTATGTAATTTGAAAATAAGAAAATTAATTTCAGAAAAGAAAAAACAAATCTGAGGTCTATAAAACAATAAAACTGACTGAAAATATGCACAGATTATGTGGCATTTTTCTCAACAGGATCACATGCTTTTTTTAGAGTCTGTCAATGAGGCAGAGCTTCACTTAGAATACCTGAGCATCACTGACTCAGGTTTCTTTAACCATTGTTTTTGTAGACCAAACATTTTTCTGAAATGATGTAGTTTTTTAGTTCTCTTCTTGTCTTAAAGCAATATACACATATTTATAATATTTTTTTTCAAATAAAAATATGATTACTTTAAAGAGAATAAGAAGCTCAGGATTATTTACCATATTTTGTATACTCTCTAAACGCAGTAATTTCCAGTTGTAAGAGCATTATCATGGATCATGTAAGCATAGATTTTAGGGCAAGTATGAATTTCAAATGCAATATCTCTGAATAAACTTCACAGCAATGATTTATTTTCTTGAGAAACTTTCAGTAATAGATTAAAGGTTTAAGCTGTACACCAAACATTCATTTGAAAATGGACAAGGTACAATTTTGAGCATATTACAGACAAAACTTTTTCATTCTATTTTCAAGCTACACAAAATGCATTAATCAATGTTATCCATATATAACACCTCAATACTTAGAAACTACAAGAGAAAAACCATTCAAACCAGCATATTTGGCCTCAAGTTTCATCAGGGGAGGTTTAGATTGGATATCAGGAAAAATTTATTTACTGAAAGAGTGGTTAAACATTGGAACAGGCTGCCCAGAGAGGTGGTGGAGTCACCATCCCTGGAGGCATTCAAAAAAGGTGTAGACATGGCACTCCAGGGCCTGGTTTAGGAGGCATTGGTGGTGTTGAGTTTATGGTTGGACTTGATGATCTTAGAGGTATTTTCCAACCTTAATGGTTCTATGATTCTATGATTCTATATGTTTACTAAATAATAATAAAATGAACAAAAGGCATTGCCAACAAACCAGATCAATCAGGAATACAAGGAAAGGTTATATAATAATCTGAAGACAACATGTTCTTGAAGATATTTCTCTGTTATTTCCTGCTTCTTACTTTGAATATTTTGTCTAACACGTTGCACTGCAAGAAGACATAAGCTCATTCTGCTTGCAGCATTGTAAGAGAGCACGATGAGGACCAGCTGAACCCAAAAGCCAAATGACCATGTTGGGATGGTTAAGTCTTGACTCTTATAAGTACATTATGGCACAAATTATTACCCAGTATTAAGAAAGCCACATGGCTTTTGCTTACCTTTTAGTGTGGAAGGAAAAGTACTACATAGACAGACCTGATTTCTCTTAGCCTGTGAAGACCATAATGCAACAGAAGTATTAAAATAAAAAAAGGATCAGACAGAGCAGGTCTCATGGAAGAATTTCAATCCAAATATTAAAACCTGAGCCCTAGCAGTTTAAAACATAGAACCTGGATCCACAGGTGAGTCCGTGTTATATTACATTTTTTGTAATGGAACATAAAGGGAATATTAGAAACTTACCCTGAATGCTCTAGATTGTAACAGTATGAGTGCAGACTATGTTTATTTAGTGCACTGAAAAACTGTGCTAGCACATGAGATTAAAAAAACAGTGTCTGTAACTGCAGGTCAAGTGGGATCCTCAATGGGAATTCTACATGGATAAAACAAAAATCAACAAATGACACACAATGCGCACTGGCAACTAGGTTTATAATCTTCTCTGGTTCATTTCTTTACTTGAATCTGTGTGTGTGAATGTGGCTGATTAAAAAACAACTCAGCATCTCATATACCACTTTCTGGCATCTGTGAACCACCTGTGGTCCACATGCTGCAAGCTGAGAAACACTGGAATAACTTAAAGACAGGATCACCAGACAGGAGAGAAGGAAGAGGGACAAATATTACTGGGTAGGAGATAAAGTGGTAAAAGGCAAAGTCAGGAGGAAAGAAGGAAAGGAGGAAAGAGCACTATTAGAACACTGGTCAAGAAATGCAAGTGAAAAGAAATACGCTTAGACTAATCACGGGTTAGTGGAAACCTGTCAGCACAGGGCAAAAGCTCTATTCTCACTGCAAGGCTTAGCAGGAAAAAATTGTTCTCTGCACAGAACTGATGAAGAAACTTTCCTATAGATGTGTATCTTTTCTTTCCTAAGTCATCTCCACATGAAGCGGACACTTGTGACATCACTGCTAGCCATGAGACAGATTGAAGCTTTAGGCACACCACCTCACCAGCCAGTCTGCATGTGCTAATTGGGCAGCTGGCTTCTGCCACACAATGTACAATGATGGAGACTTTCCTGCCTTTCTTTCAGACTCTCTGCCTCCTGCAATTAGTTTTCACAAAACTTGAAGTGTTCTTATCTGAACTTTGGCTTTTGTTATTAAACTAGGTAAAATGTTCAAAAATTATTAGGAGGTGGGGAAGGGAGTGAACATTTGTCACAAAAAGCAGCCAAGTAATGCTTATTCTCTTTGGAAAACAGAGGTGCTCTTTGAGGGAGAAAATGAACTACAAATAGCTTATTTGGAGTATCACAGAATCACAGAATGATTGGGGTTGGAAGGGACCTCTGAAGACCATCTTGTCCAACCTCCCTGCTTGAGCAGGTTCATCTAGAGCAGGGTACACAGGACTGTGTCCAGGCAAGTTTTGAATATTTCCAGGCAAGGAGATTCCACAACCTCTCTGGGCAGCCTGTTCCAATGCTCTGTCACCCTCACAGTAAAGAAGTTTTTTCTCATGTTCACCTGGAACTTCCTGTGTTCTAATTTGTGTCCATTGCCCCTTGTCCTCTCATTGGGCACCACTGAAAAGAGTCTGGCCCCACTGGCTTGATACCCACCCTTCAGATATTTATAAGCAGTAAAAAGATCCCCCCTCAGTCTTCTCTTTTCTAAGCTGAACAAACCCAGGTCTCTCAGCCTTTCCTCATAAGAGAGGTGCTCCAGTCCCCTGATCATCTTTGTGGCTCTCTGCTGGACTTGCTCCAGCAATTCCTTATCATTCTTGAATTGTGGGGCCCAGAACTGGACACAGTACTCTAGATGTGGCCTCACTAGGGCAGAGTAGAAGGGGAAGATAACCTCCCTCGACCTGCTGGCCACACTCCTTTTGATGCACGCCAGGATCCCATTGGCCTTCTTGGCCACAAGGGCACAGTGCTGGTTCATGATCAGCCTGCTGTCCACCAGCACTCCCAGGTCCTTCTCAGCAGAGCTACTTTCCAGCAGGTCAACCCCCAACCTATACCGGTGCGTGGGGTTGTTCCTCCCCAGGTGCAGGACCTTACTGCATTTTCTCTTGTTGAATTTCATTTGGTTCTCCTCGGCCCAGCTCTCCAGCCTGTTCCGGTCTCGCTGGATGGCAGTGCAGCCTTCTGGCATATCAGCCACTCCTCCCAGTTTGGTATCGTCGGCAAACTTGCTGAGGGTACACTCTATCCCTTCATCCAGGTCATTGTTGAATAAGTTGAACAGAACTGGACCCAGTACAGACCCCTGGGGAACACCGCTAGTTACGGGCCTCCAACCAGACTCAGCGCCGTTGATCACAACCCTCTGAGCTCTGCCATTCAGCCAGTTCTCGATCCACCTCACCTCACCTCACAGTCCTCTCATCTAAAGCGCACTTCCTAAGCTTGTCTGTGAGGATGTTATGGGAGACAGTGTTGAAGGCCTTGCTAAAGTCAAGGTAAACAACATCCACTGCTCTCCCTTCCTCCACCCAGCTAGTCACGCCATCATAGAAGGTTGGTCAAGCATGATCTCCCCTTGGTGAATCCATGTTGACTACTTCTGATAACCTTCTTTGCCTCTGCATGCCTGGATATGACCTCCAGCATGAATTGTTCCATCACGTTTCCCGGGAGGGAGGTGAGGCTGACTGGCCTATAGTTCCCCAGGTCCTCCTTCTTGCCCTTTTTGAAAATTGGCATGACATTTTCTTTCCTCCAGTCCTCGGGCACCTCTCCTGTCCTCCATGACCTTTCAAAGATGATGGAGAGTGGCTTGGCAAGAACATCTGCCAGCTTCCTCAGCACTCGTGGGTGCATCCCATCGGGGCCCATGGATTTATGAGAATCCAGTTTGCCTAGGTGATCCCTAACCCAATCCTCCTCAACCAAGGGGAAGTCCTCCTTACTCCCGATTTTCTCTCTCGCCTCTGGGGGCTGGGATGCCTAAGGGCCAGCCTTAGCAGTAAAGACTGAAGCAAAGAAGGCATTCAGTAACTCCGCCTTCTCTGCATCCTGCGTCACCAGGGCCCCCACCTCGTTCAGCAGCGGGCCCACAGTTTCCCCAGTCTTCCTTTTACTGCTGATGTATTTGAAGAAGCCCTTCTTGTTATCCTGGACATCCCTTGCCAGACTGAGTTCCAGTCGGGCCTTGGCCTTCCTTGTTGCATCGCTGCATAGCCTGACAATGTTCCTATATTCCTCCCAAGTGGCAAGTCCCTTTTCCCACATACTGTAAACCTCCCTCTTGCGTTTGAGTTTCTCCAGAAGCTCTTTGCTCATCCACACGTGTCTCCTGGCTCCTTTGCCTGACTTCTTCCTCCTAGGAATGCACAGATCTTGAGCTTGGAGGAAGTGGTTCTTGAATACCGACCGGCTATCTTGGACCCCCCTACCTTCTAGAGCCCCAACCTATGGGATTCCTCCAAGCAGGTCTTTGAAGAGGCCAAAGTTGGGTCTCCTGAAGGCCAGGGTTGTAATCCTGCTTGTTGCCCTGCTTCTACCATGCTGGATCCTGAATTCCACCATCTCGTGGTCACTGCAGCCAAGGCTACCCCTGACCCTCACACCCTCAACCAGACCTTCTTTGTTTGTTAGTTTAAGGTCCCAAAGCACACCTTGCCTCATTGCCTCCTCCACCACCTGTGTAAAGAAATTATCCTCGATGCTCTGCAGGAAACTCCTGGATTGTGTGTGTGCCCTGCCGTGTTGCTTTTCCAGCAAATATTAGGGTGGTTGAAGTCCCCCACGAGAACCAGGACCTGCGATTGCAAGGCAACTTCCAGCTGTCTGTAGAAGGCTTTGTCAACTTCCTGTTCCTGATCAGGTGGCCTGTAGTAAACACCCACAACAGTGTCACCCATATTTGCCTGCCCCTTAATTTTTACCCATAACCTCTCGACGTGATCTTCCACCTCTAGGCAGAGCTCGATGCATTCCAGTTGCTCCCTCAAAGAGCAACTCCCCCACCTTGCCTTGCTGGCCTGTCTTTCCTAAAAAGCATGTAGCCATCCATGACAGCATTCCAGTCATGCGAGCTATCCCACCATGGCTCTGTAATTGCAATGAGATCATGGCCCTGAGACTGCACACTGATCTCTAGTTCCTCCTGTTTATTCCCCATGCTGTGTGTGTTGGTGTACAGACACTTCAGAGAGGTAACTGAGCACGCAGGTTTCCCTGGAGGGGTGCATGAGGATCCACTACAACCATACACACTGCTGAGGTGGTTGGTCTTCTGACTGTCATCTCATGAGGCAGCTAAGGCACCTTTGTCGCTGCTCTGGTTGGCCCAGCTTATTCCCCCGTTGGATGTGATGGCTCTAGCATCGCCACTTTGGACCCTGCCCTCCAAGTCCATCAGTTTAAAGCCCGCCTCACCAAGCTGGCCAGCCTGCTGCCAAAGATTCCCTTGCCCCTTCTAGACAGGTGGATTCCATCCCTCCTTAACAGGCTATGGTTGCTGAGGAATGCCCCATTGTTGTAAGTATCTTAGATATCAATTAGAGTATCTTAGATATCAATTAAATGTTTTTCACTGTTCATAACTGAACACTGACTTTTGAAAGGTAAGATAGTGTGAAGGTTGAAGTGTAAAGTATGTAGAGATGACTGAGGAAAACGAGATTCATGAATGAATAACTGATTAGTTTCAGAAAGGAGTATGTAAGTCTGTGCCTCTGGGCATGTTAAATTGAATTTACCTACATCTCTGCTTTACACAGTTGGAAATCCACATTAGCACAAAAATTGGCATTATATAGGCGGTATTTTCAGATGAACAAATTATTTTTGTAAACCTGAAGCTATATTGTAATGATACTTGTGATAAAATTGGAAGTCAGTCATAAGATTTCATCTAATATCTCATAAATCCTATCAAATCTTGCTGCTGCGAAAGTAGACAGTGCAGTGCTACAAAAATACATATCTGTATTACTAAAATTGGCCCTTATTGGACCACTGAAGAACTGTCACCTGTGCAATCTAGCACTGAACTGGAAAGCAACATCAACAAGACTCTTGCAAGGCTGCCTGAATTACCTCACAAATCTTTACCAAATCAAATCAGAATGAAAAAAACAATAATGACATCATCTTTATTTTTCTTTGAGCAAGTTCTTTCAAGCAAGTTCTATCAAGGTCTCATATTCATAATATCGCTATGTTATAAAACATACAATATTGTATTTACAGTGTATAATTAATGTTTAAATTGAGTTGCAGTTAAGAAAATAAACTGTATTTTACCAGACATTGTCATTTTCTTTTTTATTGTTTTCTGCATTTTTAATGGACTACTTCTATTACAGAGTAGTGAGGTTTTCGAAATTGTAAAGAAAATGAAAAGAGGGTAGGTGAACTGTCAGTTTAAGAAGTGCTGGTGTGAGTGATTTGTAGCTGTCATTGTGCAAGACAAAGGTTTGGCTTACACGGTGCTGCTCAGAGCACAAGTACTGAATGAAGCAGACATCTCAAATTTCTAGGCTCTGAGTAATTGTTGATCACAAGAAGAATGTTCGGTTGTGTACAGTGAATCTAAAATTTTATTGACTAAATTAGTCAATATAAGTAATAAGCAGCACTTCTAGGCTGCATATGGATTTGTTCCCTGGAGAGAACTAGACATAGGAGAACCCAGGCCATGAAAGAAGCACTGGGTGTGTGGGTCATGTCCCTGATCTAAATGATCAGGGAAAGAGGACCCCCTCTCACATGTTGTCACTGATCCACCTGGCCATTCTTATTAGATCCAAATCTTTATGACCACAAAATCCATGGGCTTTGTACAGCTGCAGGAGGCACACCATAGGGCTCCAAGCTATGCAGCTTTGAGCCACTGCCCAGAAATTCTATCAGTCTCAAGCATTCTTAATTCTCAAGAACATTTATTATTTTTCTAATTTGTTCGGCCAAAGCAAAAAGCAACAGTGGTTCTGAGGGGTCCTCAAAAGATTAAGGATCACAGAATGACATAATGGTTGAGGTTGGAAGGGACCCCTGGAGGTCCAACCACCCTTGTCAAGCAGGGCCACATGAAGCTAGTTGCCCAGGACTATGTCCAGATGGCTTTTGAATATCTCCAAGGAGGGAAATACACAACCTCTCTGGGCAGCCTGTGCCACTGCTCTGTCACCCTCACAGTAAAAAAGTATCTCCTGATGTTCAGATAGAATCTCCTGTGTTTCAGTTTGTGCCCATTGCCTCTTGTCCTGTTACTGGGTACCACTGAAAAGAAGAGCCTAGCTCTGTTCTCTATGCACCTTCCCTTCAGGTATTTATACACATTGATGAGATCCCCCCCACCAAGCTTTCTATTCTCCAGGCTGAACAGTCTCAGCTCTCTCAGCTTTTCCTCATAGGAGGGATTCTCCAGTCCTTTAATCATTCTTGTGGCCTCTCATTGGACTCTCTCCAGTATGTCCATGTCTCTCTTGTACTGAGGAGCCCAGAACTGGACCCAGTACTCCAGCTGTGGCCTCACCAGTGCTGAGGATCTCCTCACAGTCTTTCCTGTTATGCTGATATTTCAGGTAAACATTGTAATACCCACTTTGTAATCAATTTAATATCTTGCAGAAACACTTCCAATAATTTGTTAATACTGTGGAATGAGTGGAAGGGCCATTAATTTTTTTTTTTTTAATTTGCATGTGTGTTTGTGATGGCTCATTAAAAGATGTCATTTTAAAACTATTAATCTCAGAGTATATCTCCTTAATCAAACAGGCTTTCATTGATGGAGGTAGAAACACTCAATAGAATTACAGAACCATAGAGTGGGGGGACCTTTAAAGGTCAACTAGTCCAAACCCCCTGCCATGGGCAGAGACATCTTTCACTAAAGCAGGTTGATCAAAACACCATCCAATCTGGCTTTGAACACTTCCAGGGATATGGGGCATCCACAGCTTCTCTGGGCAACCTGTTTCAGTGTCTCGCCACCCTTAGTGTAAAGAATTTCTTCCTTATGTCCAACCCACATCTATTCTCGTTCAGTTTAAAAATGTTACCCCATGTCCTTTCACTACAGGCCTTGGTAAAAAAGTCTCTCTCCATCTTTCTCATAAGCCCCCTTTAAGCATTGAAAGCCCATAATAAGGTCTCCCTTATGGCTTTTCTTCTCCAGGCTAAACAACCCCAACTCTCTCAGCCTGTCTTCCAGGGTGTTCCAGCCCTCTGATCATTCTTGTGGCCCTCCTCTGGACCCGCTCCAACAGGTCCATGTCTTCCTTGTTCTGGGGACCCCAGAGCTGGATGCAGTACACCAGGTGGGATCTCACGAGAGTGGAGCAGAGTGGCAGAATCACCTCCCTTGACCTGCTAGCCACACTTCTTGTTATGCAACCCAGGATAAAATTGGCTTTCTGGGCTGGAAATAGGCTTTTAGTCAATACAAATCCTGTACAGGAAATCAATGAGGAGTTAAAAAAAGTCAATTTGAGCTCTATAATTCTCAAGAATCTGAGATTTTAAACTGACAAAATTTGGCCACAAGAGTGCAGGGCCACAGATACTCAGGAAATGTGTGCACTTGACATTGTCCAGAGCAGCATGAGTCAGAGGACAAAAGTGGTTTCATACTGCAGACATAGGATGTTACCTTTCATAATCTATAACTTTAAAAAATGTGAAGTCAGGTGAAGCAAAAAGAAAGGGTTTTTTTTCCTCATACACCAGACACCAATTTGCTTGTACCCAAAAACCTGACTACAGAGAAATATTGTTACTTTAGAAAGCATTCCCATTAGTATGTCCCCTGCCAATTTCTCTTTCTGAAGAGACGAATATCTTTTAGGACATCTTTGCATTTAGCTAGGACTTACAGGCTTTTCTCTGACAACAGACAGTTAAGGAAATGTACTAATGGTCTTTCCTGTGTGTCAAAGGCTTGTCCCTGTCCCAGTCTGCAGATGATTAGTGTAATCACGAATCTTTACCAAGGGAAAGACACTACACCAAATATCTTCAGACTGCCTTCATGTACTCTGTCTTTCATACAAAAACTTTATTCATTGATTTTAAGATCTAAGGAGTAGTAAAGTAGACATACAGGTAAGGAAGACAGAATAGTGTAGGAGAACTTGATGCCAAACATACTATTAAAAACACCTTTTTGTGATTTATGCAAAGACTTTAAAAGTGGCATCAAAGCATTAAAAGAATGAGGAGGATTAATATGTTCTCTGAGCAACATTTCTCATAGTGCATAAGGTCAAGATCAGACTGCTTATTTTAGACAGTAAGTTTATTAGACCACATAAAATACAGGTGACCAGTGAGCAATGATGATTGCCTAAGTTAGATGCCCTATCTGTATCAGTTAAGTGTCTTTGAGTGACTGTCAAGGAAGTTTATATGCTGAGCACAGACCCACATCAGGCTGTCTACAAACAGCACCACGTCTACCTGTGGGGCAGATAGTCCATGCTTTGCACTGCTGTCCTAGTTCCCAGTCATCCAAATCAGAATAGCTATTGGAGTGCACAGTGGCACCTGGTCTTTCTTTCAGAGGGGGACAGGGGTTGCAGAGGTCTGGGGTTCTCATCCAAAGTGAAAAGAGAACATGGTCATGATGCGCACACAAAGCCTATGGCGTGCACCAGGGAACGCATCTGCTCTGCAGTATGTTCTTTGGAACATAATTGCTCTGGTTCTGCAGCCAACTCTGAATTCGCTGTATATTTTGTATTAAACAGTCACTGGATAAAATTAAAAAATAATCCAGCATTTGTCATTCATCAGAGTACTACAAAGCTACAATGTTACTTGATTTCCTACAGAGCCAGCATGCCTATATTCCTGTATTGCTGTGGCTGCACAGTGTCCCAGATTCAACTGGCTGGGTGGGAAGAGCCCTGTCTCCCCCTGTGTCTGCTGGTCAGTGTTTGTCATATGATTCTGTAAAGACAACACCATAGGTTTCAACTACTTCAGACTGAGGATTGCCTAGAACTCAAATGTTTAGCATACAATTTAATTTCAAGATTCCTGTCATCTTGTTTAGTACAGGAATGGAGCTGTCCTGTCATCTTGTTTAGTACAGGAATGGAGCTGTTTAAAAGCTTTTACCTCAAATGCAGTATGGTCCCTGGAATGTATTTTAGAGCACACTATATGTGACAAGAACAACAACAACAAGAACAAAAGAGGATCAATCCTTTCTTGGAAATGGAACATGTAATAAAAAGCCACATTAAAAGTAAGCTTGCTAATGCAACCAAATAACTGAAAATGAGTAAGGCTGTCCTGAAAGGAAGTGTGATTCTAGTTCATTCTAGACAGATTTTTAGTCTCTGAATGCATCTGGAGGCATGCAGCAGGTGGGACCTAGTCAGTTATCTCCTATTATCCGTACGACTAAGTATGGTTATTCATATCAATGATATTATAATTGTCTGTCACAGTCCTTTGTGATTCTTGATTTTCTGAAACTCTTAGCAAAGTCAGTCTAACCATTTCTTTTAGTGTAGCTCTCCTGAAGCTCAGAGAGCCTACTGCAGCGCCAATGTGAAACAGTGCGAGGTCCAGGAGGGAATTCACTGCAAGTGTGCAAGAAACTGATACCTCCTTTCTCTGTCACAGGAAGGAAGTTAACAAGCCCACTGAGGATTTGGGTCTGCTTATTCTCTTGTCTACTTCTAATTTAGAAGCAACCTAAAGGTCTCTGTCAGATACCTGGAAGAAACCATTACCCAACTGGGAATGAAACATTTACCTTTTAGAAATTTTTGGTTAATCCAAACAAAGAAATTAATCTTTTTAGAGAACTGCACCCTTCAGAAGTTTTACCTGTTCTGGAAAGATTTCAATGAATTACTGTTACTTCTGAGTACCTATAGAAAATTATTTGATAGAGAGGATACTTCAATGTCTTACTAAATCATATTCATGCAAGCTAAATTAGTACATAGGAAAAACTAACTGTAAAATTTGATAAGATATACTAGAGCTATAATTGCACATGAAATGCTTAGTGTGTTTCTGGAAATATTTTACTGACTGTGTCCTCATAACACAGCATCTGTGAAATGTATCACCTCTGTGGCTCATTCTATACTGCTGTTCTAAAAACTGCAAATTCCCAGCTCCTTCTCAGCACCCCCATGGAAGAGGACAGATCTGTTCCCCAGTGATATCCTCATCTGATGAAAGTTTTCAGAGCTCTAGTGATACAGTTCTAGTGTCCATACATTTAAACACAATTCCACTGCTTGTTTTCTTGAGAAAATAAGGTTGCTCTTCATGCCCACCTAATAACTTTTGAATGTGGTAGTAGACACCTAAGTTGAACATCTTGGGGACAATTCTCTAGTGCCAATTAGAGGAGAACAGAGTAACCCACCTCTTACTCGCTATACTCTGTGTTGGAGGAAGCTGAAAGGAGAGGCAGTGAGAAAACACGGCTCTTCTGGTATGCTAGTGAAGGTATGCGAGTCTAACTAGTTGGCACAAGCTAGTACTTGTTAGCCCTGCAGGGAGAAGAAAGGCTTAATTTTACAAGCATATGGAGAGCTAATAAGAAATCTTAGTATAAATCACTTAAAAAGTTAATTCATTAAGGGACATAAACCCATAGGAAATCAAGCACTGTTTCCAGGGATCATTAATATACTTAGCTGTTGCTGTTGGGTTTATTCCCGCCATGGTTCTATGAGAATTATAAAACGAAATATTGAAGCAAGATGCTATAATGAGGCAAGATTCAGATATGTTTCCAGAGAGGGAGAAAAATCAGGGAAACTTCTAAGTATTCTAATGTTATCAACTTAAGAAGAATTCTTCCCAAATATTGGTTTTCAAAGGACATAATCTTTTTTAGGTTCAAAAATTAAAACTAAATACATACTACACATTTTAGGAATTTGGTTTGGAAGCAAAATGGGGACTTCGAAGTAAACAATTCCTTCTCAGAAGTGAGGCAGTGTATCTAAAATATTTTGATAAAAATTGAAAATTGCATTTTGCTAATATAGTAACACATAGTAACTTGAATTCCATTGTTTAAAACCCATGTACAGCTCTTTCCTCTTTAGTTCAACTTTACTTTCTTGAGATGTCACTAAGCCTCCTTTTGTTTTGCCATGTGACTGCAACTGACTTTCTAGAAACCAGATCAAAATAATTTGCCCCCTTTTCTCAGAAAATATATTGGTAAAAAAATCCACAGACATTAAAAAAAAAATCAAACCTATTAAAATCTTTCACCAGTGAAAGTCACAACCTCTTTGTGCTGTTATTTTCTGTCTACTTACTGATATGTAGGGCCCAGATGTCTGTTCTGCCTTTACAACTGAAAACAAGGGTAACTGAGAGAATGACTTCAACACACCCCTTGTCAGTGCTACAGACCATTAACAATACTATAAATAGCATGATCAAATCCCAGATTGCAGATTCAGTCATAAAAGTGTCTACATTTCATGCTGATTCAGAGGGGCTGGAGCATTAACTGCAACCATCAAGGAATGTGACGTCTCCACAGTATTTTCTACAGCTCACTGGTCTGGTGACAGGACGATTGTTAAAAATTAATGGGGACCATCAGATGTGGGTAAGTACAGCTCGGCAACTATGAAAGCCGTACTTCCCATTTGCGAGTGATAATGTAATATTATTCTATGATAGATTGTAATAGATTATTTAGATTATGTTTCACTCAGGAAGTAGTAAGTCTTCTTATTCTTTGAAAATTTGACCACAATATTTTATTTAATTGTTAAATTTATAAGCCAGGGAATAGGGGGAGAGAAGTATTTTCAAATAATTTTCTAATTTTTCTCTGTTGAAAGTACACATCCACCTTCTGTTTATTATAATCATTCACTTCTCAATTAGGTAACACTCCAAGAAAGTCAAGAACCTGAAATCCAAAGTTTATGAAGAGATTGATTCTGATAGTTAATAAGAAAAATATCTATATGTTGTATCCAGTAATTTCCAACTTCATGTCTGGATTTATAAGGAATGGCATACTTTGACACATTCATCTGTCTGTATTTTTAAACTGCAACAAACTATTTCAAACAAAATCATGGGCCTGATGAAGGATTTTCTGAATTAAATTCTCTGGGCTGTTTTATGCATAGGGGCAGAGTAAACTATCACACTATTCCGAAGATTGCTTAAGAACTCCTGCATAGAGGCTGATACAAAAGGATGGACTGACAACTAGAAGGACAGGCTGACTGCCCAATGCCCCTGTTTAAAAATTCCTGTTTACCGTTGTGGACACTGACCATTTGTCCTCAAATCATAGATACTAGACATCTGATGCTGTTGTCAAAGAATCAGACTAGACAAGTGACATTTCTTTGTCCATGCTCAATACTTTGAATGTCTGAGGAGTCCCTAACGTTAGTGCAGGGACTTGAAGACTGGAAGGAGAAACAATGTGTGTGCTATCTCTGCCTTTTAGGGAGAAAAATCCAGTCAAATTTAGCCAAGCTGTAATACTTTGAATATATGCAACGTATATGAGCAATCACTAGAGTCTCCAATGATTCTCAGAGCAGGTAAACAAATGGTCAGCGACAGGAGTAAGAGTTTTAAGCACGGGAGACAATGCTTGAATGAATGTAAAAGATGGAGCATGCTCCCCCCGATTGCCAGCCATAGATCTACATTTCCCAAACTTTTCCATTTCCTGACTGCCAGCAAATACCTGTGGAACCTCAAAGTCTTGGGCCAAGTGCTCTGGTCAACATTCCTGATGCTGCAGAGATGAAGTCCAGGGTCCATTTATTGCTCCATTATTGTGACTCCAACGTGCAGCAAATAATGGGTATAATTATTTAATTTTTTATTTGTTATTTATGTTACTGGTGGGATTCACTGCTACTCAGAAATCTTAAAGATCTTTATTAGACCGTACTTAAAAGTCTGGAAGTTAGACACATAATTGAAAGTATTCAGGTAGGTTGTCTATACAGAGTGAATTTGACCCCTCCAGAGAATGATTCAGCTCATCTATCTGAAATAATGATCTTAAGGATGAGATGAATCCTTTTTTGGAGATGTCTCTTTCTCTCCACAGATTATAAGAGGAACCTGCCTGACTGAAATTAGCTAAAATTAATATCACCCTCACTAAACCATGTAGGATTGACTCTATGTACTCACAGTGTCACACTACCATGTGGAAGTATACAATTATGGAAACAAAAAGCACCATGCTATATATAGGCAAAAGATCTAAACTGAGGTTGCAAAACTGCTTTAAAATCTGAGTTGTAAGTCCTTGACCATGATCTTCTTTTAGTACAATCTTTATTGTGTATTAGGGCATCCATTGGACTTCATTTAAGATTCAAAACAAAGCAAAACAAAACAGAAAACAGAAAACTTGTCAGTGTCTGTACTGTGTGACAGATGTGTGGTCTACATTTCTGGTCCTTTAATCATCCAGACAGGTCTCCAACTGGGGGACATCCAAGGTGTGCTCTCCATGTCTGTACATCTGGATTTCTTTCCAAAGGAAAACAATGACTTGGAGGGACAGATGCAGATCAACATCTCAGATCTCCCACATTAGAAATACTCTTTGTAATCTCTGTTACTTTTGACTTTACTAACAGAGAAATTAAAAAATTAAAAAAAAAAAAAAAGAAAAAAATCTCCTCATAATTATATAGGTGAAAAGGAATTTTTTTGGTGTGGGTAATGGAATATAAGGAGAGAAATGATAGGGGAACGGAATAGACTTTTGAGTCTCCTTCTCTGGCATCCTTATACATAAAGAAGCTCAGTAATGGACAAGGAGGATGGTTGCAGCACAAGGTTTTGTGGCTGTTTTTATAATCTGGAAGTTCCTAGAGGAGCCTCCTTGTAATCTCTCCTAGATAAACCAAAAACGTGACCCTTGGACCAAAGCTTGGAGTATGAAGGAACTCCTCTGTCTCCTGTACTTACTGTAAACTGGATACAGAAGAAAATAGGCTATCACAATCCTACTTTAATTTGTATTTTCTAAGGATAATTTTCCTTTGCCAATTATAGAGGAAGAAGAATTACTTTTAGTTCCTGTTTTTACTACTGTTGATATGGATACTTTTTCAGCAATCGATGTAATTATCATATTTCTGCTTAGCTGACACCTTTATTTTCTTTAAGAAAAATTAAATGCATTGAATTTTTATCAAAAAAAGATCCCCTTTTGTCACCTTGCTCAAAATTATCTGACAAGAGAAGTGAGTATCTTGTGTAGGAGGAATGACTCAAATCTTCATTGGAGGGGTTGTTACCTGATGTCATTGTGAAAATGTATGAGCTGACTCGTTCATAGCAAATCAGACAAACAAAATGACCTGTTCTTACAATGAAGCAACCTAATGCCACGATGGAATATGGACTTCACAGAGTATGCTCTGTGGACATAATCTGTCATTCAAGCACAGGACAAGAAGGACTCTTTCCCAGACCAATGGTCAATCTGCTATGAGTCCCTGTGCTAGCATTATCATAGTTATCTTTATTATTTTAAAGAAAAAACAAAGTTTGCAACACCATTTTTATCCAAGAAACATGGTTTTCTTCAATTTTTTAAGCTAAATTAGTTTCTGATTGAAAGTAAGCAAAAAACCCCACCCATATTTTTCCCATAAAATGGTCTTCCAGAAATAATTTCTCTTCCTTTTGAAAGATTAAACTAAACTAGAAAGTCTCATTTCCTATAATGTTTGTTTTTATTTCCTATCTGTTTGGATTATCATATCATTAAGTTTCCTCGACTTGCCTAGGTCCCTGATTACTATCTAATAAAGCAATGTACATTAGTACTTAAAAGGACTCGTATATTAAAAACAGTCTTTGAATGCTTTGAATCAGAACATTGTGAGTGTGTAGCAAACCAGCATTAAATTTATGTTATATCCATCATCCTGTATTTCAGCAAAAATAACAGATAATTTGTTCATATCTGAATTTTGTCTAAACAGAGTGGGAACAGAAATATTGTGAGATCTGACACAAAGCCTAGTAATGAAGCATTGATAAATGACAGGGACCTATGTGATGTGTAGATATGTAAAACTGAGGGAGATGTTCAAATACTTTTACTTTCTAATTTAAAAAAAAAAAAAGGCATAGCTACAAGGCTGGCATAAGATAATTTTTAGTTGTTTGATAATGATCTAAGGAAGAAGGGTAAAGTAGTAAAATGTCAAATACTCCTCTCCCTTATAGGCCATGGTCATCTCACCTTTGAACTGGAATATCTGCCTTTTGCTAGTGAAAAGGCAACAAACCATAATGAAGGTTTCACCTTAACAAAAATCCATTGTTCTAACCCCATCCAAATTATAGATATGGCATTTAATAGAAGCTTGGGATTGTTTGGGCACATTAATATCCAGAGCTGAATTAACGATGGTAAATACTAAGAGCTGCATAGACAGGACTGGACTAGTAAAAAGTACAAAAGTATAATACAGCTGAGAAACCCTGCTGTCTTAAGTGGTGTTTGAGCCGAAAATAACTATTATTCATCTGATAGTGATTAGAGCAGTCCTAGTCACAGCTTTTACAAGCACTTGTAATACTGCATATGTCATTATTTAAAACTTTGTATTGTGTAGTCATGGATTACTGAAATAAATGCAGAGGGTTCTTAAGTGGCCTAGGTATTTAGTGAATTCTAATCACTGTAAAATAAATGTCATCAGGCTTTTAAATTAACTGGAGCCTGCGATACACTATTTCCTATTAGGTACACTACTTGACTAGTTAAACTGGTTATTGGATTCTTCATACAGTAGCCCCTGAACTCCTTCAGTCAATTAAATCCTTTATTGCATCTGATTTGTCAATGTCAGTGTCACTTGTAATCTCTTAAATCCACATCGTTCCAGAAGCTTTAAATGTACTTATTCTGTTGCAAAATTAGGAAGTTATGCAGACAGAATCCTTCCCCTCTCCCTCCTCCCTCTGTGCAAACCACAAAACTGCTAACAATGTACCACAACACTGCTAACACTAAACACTTCTTCTTCAGCCTCTATGTATACACTCATATAGCTACAGAATGAGACATCTTTTAATACAAGCTACAGAACATAAAGGGGAAAAAACATGCAAACAAACCCCCTACACTGGGTGGTTTGATACCAGCATATTGTACATATTGAACGCTTTTAATCTTTGACTCAATTTCTTACCACTTTAACTTATGGAAATTAGCAGAACAAAGTAACTATAACTAATTCCAGAACCAGAAACTCGAGTATCTTGATATTAATCTTCACGGGTTTTGATTTATATCTGCAAAAGTATTCCAGAACATTTTTTAAAGTTGGTACAACATTAAATTCTCTCTTCTTAAACGTCCCCATTTCTTTGTTCCTCAACAAAAGCTAGATTTCAAAGGAATAACACAGGTGTTAAAGGAAAAGAAAGGAAAAATACAGATATTAAATTATTCTTCTGTGCAATGGTCTTGTCAGCCTAATAACTCTTTAGTTCACCTGAGGAGCAGCATAAACATGCAGGCTATTTATTTCCGTATTGCAAAGTAGAGTTTGCCAGGCACAGACTTGTTTTTCCTTTAAAACATTCCCTTTCTAAAGGATCTCCTTTTTGCCAGTAAAAGCTACTCTTTACATATTATAGCCGTGTAAGCCTCTGAACTGTGAAAGCAATTCCCCTCACAGGTTAGGCGCATCACCTTTATTCTGAAAGAGAAGGTAAACCAGACCAGACTCTTACCAGACACGGGGAAAACAATTGCTTCAGCTCGATCCAGCGGTGCCGTGTGCGAGCAGGCAGCGTGAGCGGTCCTTGGGCCTCACACAAAAGCGAGATAATTGGCTCTCAAGGAAGAACTGTAAACATCCATCACGGCGGCGCTGGTGCGGCGGCTGGGAGCTGCCCCGGCCGGGCTGGGTGCTGCCGTGCGGGGTGATGTCAGACACATCAACCGGGCGTACGCTCATTGGCTTCCCTCACCTGGAATCATACCTTAACCCTAAACTGCCAGCCACGAATTGAAATGTTTCTCTCTAATCATTATATATACACACAGCTGGGGTCGTCTTCTTTTTTTTCCCTCTTTCTTCCTTTTGTTTGGTTTGTTTTTTTTTTTTTTTTCTTGGGGAAAATGAGACTGTACAAGAAGCTCCTGCTTTGGGGACCAGGAGTGGCAGGTGCTTGTTGCTTAGCCATTGAATGTAGCAATTAAAGAAATTCTGAAAACTAATTTGCCTAAATTATTAAACAAGACCCTCAGGTAACTGCATTTTCATAATCTGTTTACTAAATGACAGTAATCATCAAAATATTGTACAGAAGAGGTATTAAAGGAAAGGTTAATGCATGCAGCACCTGGAGAACTCACTTTTTTAATGATTTGCATTGCCTCCTCTTAAGCCATGAGATTAATAAAGGTACACACTGGAAAAAGGGTGTAAATTCAAGAACATTGCACTGTTACAATGTCAGGTTGATTATTGTGTCTTTTTAAGTATTTAAAACTAACAGCAAAAGTAACGAGATGCACAAATGTACGTGCACACTTATTCTTTGAATGCTAAGTAGCAGCCCAGACATTCTGTAGTAAATGAGGCATGAAACACACTGCCAAATGTATGATGTCCTAAATATAGTGGCACTAAGTATTTTGCTATATTACAGGCAATAACATAAATCATATGAACTTTTAAATGAGTCCAAATCAGTGCTTGAAGCATTGCTTTTTCCATAAATGAATATTTTGATCTCTCACCTTTCAGTGACAAAAAATCCTATTGCTCCATGGAAAAAAGCAAAAAAATCTTATCTAGCACATGTTGTATTTGCATCCTTTGTTCTACATCAACTTTTTTTTTCATCTATGGAAACTAATTTTTCCTTTCAATGGATAGGAACCTGATTCAGTATTTATTTACAATAAATTATATACCACTCTAGTTTATTTATGGTCTGCTATCCCTCATGACAAAAAAAAATATTCTTCGTAAAAATTGTCTTTCTCAGTTTGTTCTCTGGGGAAAAAAGCAAAACGAAAGAACCAACCACACCAAGCCAAACAAACAGGAAAACCGAAATATAATCAGACACGGTTTAGCTTAATATATAAGACGTGAAACATAAGATTTCTAGAATAAACTTGATAAACAGCTCTGCCATTTCCTTGTGGTTCTTTCACAAAGTTATAGAGACTCAGGAGATTAAATTCTGGGGACTTAATAAACAGCAGTTCTGTGTGGGGATCTGGAGGCTAACCTATTAGTCAAAACGCACTTTAGGCCAAAATGAAAGCCTCTGTTCATTTGTTTCTGCTCAGAAAACATGGGAGTTTGGATGGAAATGTATATAAAAAAAGATTCATTACCATGCAAAGTGGCAAAACTGAATTACAGATCAGAAAAGATGAATTTGGACAATGGGAATGCCAGCTTTGCTTTTGTATGATTAATGGTAAAGATAAGACATAGTAATTGCTAAGAAGATATGAGTCATGAGTAAAAGAATTATTGATGAGATAAAATGTGCTTAGAAGTATCATATGTACAAGTTGTATTCTCCTGAAAATTTGGTGCTATAAATAGTCTAGACCAAGCAGACACATTGTTGACAAAATTTGATTACGTGGGTTGCTTTGGCCTGAAAAATACACTGATTTCCCATATCTAGTTAATCTTACCATGATGAATTAAAGTCCTATACATTTTTAATTCCTACATAGACTACACTTTCTTCCTTAACAGAGCATATCACTCACAGATGACCTGCTAGACAGTCTTTAATGGTAGAGTGCCGTACTCTTACAAAGTCTTCAACATCCATAAAGTATGTTATCTACGGTGATAATACAGAGCTTATGCTTTATGAACTAAACAGTAACTTATATAAGTAGAAATTTTACTTAGAATGGGTAGCACAAATGCTAGTCTGGAATTTTAGTGGAGAATACTTCTTGCTAAGTGGCCTGTAAATTTTGATGTTTTTTTTAGAAAAAAAGTCTTTTTTCTTCAGTAAAATATGTTAAATGAATGTTTTGAAGTTGAATGACTTATGAATATTAGTGATAAATTATCAATTTGTACATGGTCCTTGTTCTAAGAACAAAAATTATCTATCACCAGTGTTTTTAGAAGCATGGGTAACTTTGGAGATTCAGGCTGAGCAAAGGTAACAGCTGTAGATAACAGAGCAGTTCCATGATCCTAATCAAGTCACACAGCATTTTTCACACTTCAGCATGCTGTCACACACGGGTTGTAACCAGTTTGAACTTAGTATTGGTCATATTACAAACAGAAAAAAATATGACAGGATTTAAATCAGACCTTTTACATATGCACTAGTAGCAAGCCAATTCAACAAAAAAAAGTCATAAGGCCATTTCTTTAAATGAAAAATCATTTAAATAAAAGAAACATACAGAATAGGTTACAGGAGCTCAAAGAATGGTGTGTGTGACTGTGTGTGAAATCCAGGAACACACAATTCATATATTCCTATCATTGTGCCATGAGTTGTTTATCTGAAGAGAAGCTTGTTAACTCTCATGCCTGGCACAGACAATCAGGGTACTGTTGCTGGTGATATTTTTTGGTGTCATAGTTTCAAATACAAATCACATGGAAAAAGAAAGAAGGAAAGAACAAAAGAATGAAAGAGAAGTGACCAATGATTTTCACTAACTAACTGTATCATTTCTTTCTATAACATAATATTAATTGATATATGAATAATGCTGAAGAACCTAACAAGAGTGGATATCTTAGTTCCCAAGCAAAGCGAAACTCAGGTATATTAGTATATATTTCCCATGAGTTGAAATCATTACTGCATTTAATTGCTTGACAATTATTTCTGTCACATCAATTTAATGGTTAAACCAATTATTTATATTACAAAACATAGCTCTGCATCAGACACTAATTGAAAAACACAGGCGGTTCTTCAGTGTTGCTTAACCTATACATTATTAATATTGGAAGGGCTAGGTCTAAAAATTTTGGGGGAAATTAGAACTCAGTCAGGTTATAAGAGGTTTTAGAGATCGAATGTGCAAGCTCAAAATTACAGGTCTCACAATCCTGTATATGAGCTGAATGCCAAGTCAGGTAGAGCTGATAACTATTATAAACATTATTTTTCTTCTGCATTCTGGCAACATGAGCCACCAGCTCTTAGAAGGCTTTTATCCACAAGGTGGCAGCTCTGCTTGCATGGTCAGTACTTGCAATATTCAATTTGAAAATCATAACGTGGTCATTTTTTTCATCTTATAGCAGACATGCTTTTCTACCACATGAAGAATTTTTTAAAAATCCCCAAACAATCCCAATAGTTAAGCATTAATTAACCACAATGTTGAGGTAAGGTTTACCAAATTTTTTCTGAAGTGTTGGCAGATCATAAGAAGAATTCATAACTGCACAAAAACTTTATTTTTAGAGTTTTGAAAGAAATCTCCATTCAGATCCATATGTTTCCCATGCTTCAATTTCTGGGCCATCAAACCCAGCACAGCCTTTAACAAATTCAATTTGAAGAGTATAAAAAGTTCTACTGACAGTAAAGGAAATGCTTATATGTCTAAAGGTAAACTTAGGTTAATAGGTTTCCTCTATAGATAATTGTATCTTTCATTTTGTTTAACACCTAAACTCATCAAGAATGCTCATTTATGTTATTAAAATCTAATAGATAGCTTTATTTCTAAGGTTAAAAATACTGAGACATTTATATGTAGGGATCAACCACATATAATGAATAACTTTGTGCCTTGTAAAATTAATGAAGTACAAAGAAACATAAGTAACAAGCTCTAGCTCTTTTCAAGGGGATCATTCACAGCTGAAATGATTAGCAAGAGTCTTAATTTCAGATTAGGGCCCAAGGTATATAAAATGTGAAAGCATTTTCTTTGTCAATGAAACTCAGTAAATTAAAATGAAGCTTTAATAAAACAATGCATAATTTAACATGGAAATAGTTTTCCCACGGGATGGCCATTTCAAAGGAAATTATTTGGCCCAGGGTAACTGTCTGTGTGCAGTCTTTGATGCCACTTCTGGAGCGGAATGTCTGATCCCTCAGAGAGGGGTAAGCAACTCTGAGTTCCCTAAAATTTACCATTGACCAAGACCCTTCGCACATATAATTATAAATCAGTGGACGGGAGCTTGTAGACTGTAGTAAATGCAAACCAGATTGATGTGATTTACCTCTTCATGAAAAAAGAGATAAACTGTTTCTTAAGTATTGTGGGCAGGAGTGCATATGTGAATGGTTATCATGGATCAGCTAATGGGCAGTAACTTTTTAACATGTCAGCAAGGCAGTGATTCATGGCTTAGGGGTACATACCTGCTCTCAGAGCATTTTACGTAATGAAAAGCACAATTTGGGGATGTGAAATTCCAGAGGACAAGAGCATGGTTGGTAACCTAGGTCACATCACCTTTGACTAAGTTGAGATGTATGGCAGAAGAGAAGCAGATAAAAAAGGGTCTAAAGAAAAAAGGTGATATGATAGAAGGATAAAGGTAATTTGAGGTAATTTAGACTTCTGTGAAGATAGGGCAAGCTGCCCAATGCATGAGATGAGCCTGAACTCAGTCAGTTATCTCAGAGCAGATGATCCACTACAAATTACAATCCCACAGTGACTTGTTCATATAGCCACACTGTAACAGCACACCACTGGTCTTACTGGAGAATTGTCATAACAGAAGTGCTGGTCTTTCGTCAGAAAATGTCAAAATACATTAATGTCATGAAGTTACATTTCCATTCCATAAACTAAGCTGTGAAAAGGGTGTCAGGAGAAACGGGTTTCAAGTTTCTCTACGTGTGTGTGTGGAGGGGGTTCTATGTCAGGGTTTCCTAACAGTGCATAAGTTGACTGTTGTATTCTAGTCTACCATGTGAGGGTCTATTTTAATACACTTTTTTAAAAATAAGCAATTATATATGGATTAGTATGCTGCAATAAAGGCACCGGGCCTGAGAATTTGCAACATTCTCAATAAAAAATACATATGAAGATTAACTTTTTGCAACACTGAAGAGAAGAATTTTCAGATAAAGTTTAAATTTAAGATGAACTTTTCAAAAAACTCTACATAGTTTAGGAGGCTAAATCACTTTTTCACAAGTGACTTCAGCTCTAAGTTGTGCGTATCTAAGACTTAGCTTTCTTACCACCTAAATTCAGAGATTGCTGAGCTAGCTGTGAATGCACCAGAATCTTCGTACAGGAAAGGGTGGTACCACGAAGGTGTACTCACTGGGCCTCAGACCTACCACAGAGAGCAAGTGGAGTGCCTCAGTTAAGAGCAGTAAGAGGTTTGTTCAAAACAGAGCCTGTTTGAACTGCTGTTGCAAATCAGGAACAGTGTCAGCTGTCTGACCTTCATTTGAGCAGGACACAGACATCATCTGGAAAGATTAAAAAAAGGGGATGAAGACAACTGACTTATGGAAGTATCTTCTACTTCTCTGATGATCACATTACTGCAGTACTTCAGCTAAAGAGCTCTGCTCATAAGCATCTCCATTTTGAATGGCTACAATTTTTCCATAACTGGAACCTTCAGAGAATCATTTTACATGTTCTGATTCCAGAGCTGAATGGTATTCATACACAGGCTTGAAGAACTTTCATTATTGGACCTCAGGGAAAAAACAGAAAGATCAAAAGCACTGCTGGAAGACATGACTGCTGTATTATATAGTTTGCCCAAAGTAAGGATCACAGGGGTAAAAGGATGAGTAGGATTACCTGAAAATAGGTTTTTGAATACTAAATGTTCATTTCAATGTCTTGACCTGTAAGATAGTTGACCATCGAGTGTCGATTTGCTCGAGGGAAGGAAGGCCCTGCAGAGGGATCTGGATAGGCTGGTTCGATGGGCCGAGGCCAACTGTATGAGGTTCAACAAGGCCAAGTGCCGCGTCCTGCACTTGGGTCACAACAACCCCATGCAACACTACAGGCTTGGGGAAGAGAGGCTGGAAAGCTGCCCCATGGAAAAGGACCTGGGGGTGCTGGTGGACAGCCAGCTGAACATGAGCCGGCAGTGTGCCCAGGTGGCCAAGAAGGCCAATGGCATCCTGGCTTGTATTAGGAATAGTGTGGCCAGCAGGACTAGGGAAGTGATCGTGCCCCTGTACTCGGCACTGGTGAGGCCGCACCTCGAATACTGTGTTCAGTTTTGGGCCCCTCAGTACAAGAAGGACACTGAGGTGCTGGAGCGTGTCCAGAGAAGGGCAACGAGGCTGGTGAAGGGTCTAGAAAACAAGTCTTATGAGGAGCGGCTGAGAGAACTGGGGCTGTTTAGTCTGGAGAAGAGGAGGCTGAGGGGAGACCTTATAGCTCTCTACAACTACCTGAAAGGAGGTTGTAGGGAAGCGGGTGCTGGACTCTTCTCCCAAGAAACTAGCGATAGGACGAGGGGAAATGGCCTCAAGTTGCATCAGGGGAGGTTTAGATTGGACATCAGGAAGAATTTCTTTACCGAAAGAGTGGTTAGGCATTGGAACAGGCTCCCCAGAGAGGTGGTGGAGTCGTCAACCCTGGAGGCGTTCAAAAAAGGTGTAGACATGGCACTCCAGGGCCTAGTTTAGGAGTCATGGTGGTGTTAGTTGATGGTTGGACTTGATGATCTTAGAGGTCTTTTCCAACCTTAATGATTCTATGATTCTATGATTCTATGATCTTGGAGTAGCATTTTCAGACACTACTGAAGTGAAGAGAGCTCCATTAACATTCAAAACAGTAGGCAAAGAGCAATTTTTGCAGGTCCAAGTCTGAAATATTGGTCTTTGAGAACACCCCTCATGATCTCTACAAAATGTGATACAAGCATCCTTCTCTTTAACTCAAGTTTTCCATAGTTGAGTGTGCCAGATGCAAATTTACAGGGGATGCTAAAGGTACTAGATATCAATGCCAACTTGTGAAAGACATACATTACATGATAAAAGTATCACATGACATATTAATGGCCACACAGCTGTGCAACCCTCCCTCATTCACACAGGGATTAAACTTGTTCCTGAATGTCATCCTAACAAGACGACTTTTTTAGCAGTTCACTTGAAAGTTCATCAAAGAGGAAATTATTCAGAATAAATATGTCAGTGTTTGATGTTTTATCAAGAGATTTTTGGCCAGTATAAAATGAAGAAGTTGTTTCTGCAACTAGCATGACAGTGTACAAAACCATGTCACACTAAAAAGGCAGAGGTGACTGAGGTACATCTCTGTGCTGACTGACCAAACAACCTTTCTGATGTGTTAAATGTTAAGCTAAATTTGAATTGACAAATAGCTACGTTTATGTTATTTATACACATCAGAAAACTTCATTATGTTTTGCCGATTTACCCAAAAATGTTACTTCCACAAATATGTATAACAATATTTAATACAGTCATCACATTATTAAAACAGTACACACTGAAACTATAGAAAAAAAATTGAAAAAAAAGATACTGGGCAAGGTAGTCATCTTCAGTGTTTACTGAATGCTCAGGGAGTAATAAAAATAAGACAAAGACTTTGAGAAGGATGAGCTATTAAGTGACTTGTAGTCTTGAAGACACTATCTTCATTCTGCCATTGACCTGTGGAAAGGAATTCTGAGAAAAGTGGAAAGGACAGCTTGCTGTCAGAGGTCTCTGCTAGTGGCTGGACAGATGGATTTAAAACTGCCAATGAATTACTGTTAGATTTATATTAATATACAAACTTATATGTGGTGTACAATACATATAGTATGTCATAAAATACAGTTAGGCATATTTAAAAGTGCACTTTCCAAAGGTAGTAGTTAAAAGAAAATAACAAAAAATATTATTAATACAAGTATTCAATACTGTTCAATAAAATTAATTCCAGAGGACATTAGTAGTGATAGGACAGGGAGTAATAATTTTAAGCGCAAAGATGGTAGATATACATTGAATCTAAGGAAGAAATTCTTTACTATGAGGGTGGTGAGACACTGGAACAGGTTGCCCACAGATACTGTGGATGCCCCATCACTGGAAGTGTTCAAAGTCAGGTTGGATGGGGCTTTGATGAACCTGATCTGTTGAAAGATGTCCCTATCCAGAGCAGGGGGGTTGACTAGTTGATCTTTGAACCATTCTGTGATTCTATGACTCTATGACAAAATGCCAGCACAGATAACATTTTGAATAACACATGTAATTTTTTTGTACTGTTAAAGGGTTAACTTCTTTAGAATTAATATTCAGTAAAGCACATATACAGTTTCACACAGATTGAAAACTATATACAAGATACAACACTAACCATTACTTTATTAAGCACAGTCTATTAAAATGATAACATCTTAGGTTCTAGAATGGCTGCAGTAATTAAAGCTGGTCAAACCATTCTGCAAAAGATAAAGAGTCAGCTGAATTTTGGGGGGAATTTTCAATTAGCTTACTAGATTAAATCTGTCTTGGTTTAAATCTGTCTGGATGATTTAAAATGGTAATGCTTTGCTATATATGGGATTCAGTTTTAGATTAACACTCACAAATTCAAGTGTCTATGCGTGAGCTAGGTATCTTATCTCACTTTATAATCAAGGCAGAGCTAATCAATGCAATCACTGGAGCCTAGAAATATGTTCAGCTTGCTTTAAACTAGGTATCTGTAGAAAGACACAGTTGTCTAAATACAGGAGTTGTTTCATGTTATTTGGGATGGCCAAGAGTATCCGAAACATCAACATGTCAGTGTAGCTGAAGCCTCCTTTCTGAGAAGCGACAGGTGGACACAGGGGTTACAGGAGACCTGCACCCTCCTTTTCCGAGGGCCGCAGGCCAGGGAGGTTACCCAAAACATCACAGGTAGCAGAACACTTCTATGTTCAAACAACTGAATAATTCCTTTAGTGATTCTTCAGACCAGTGGGAAAACTTCAGCTGTTTGGATATAGGTGCCTATATTTGATGCTTGCTGTTTAAGATCCATCTGACTCAGGCCCGGAGGGCAGAGGTCTCCACTGATCTTAGGACTTACCTACCATCCCTGTGCAGACGTCTCTGATACCCTAGGCCATCATCTCAAGCAGCACTGGATGTTTTGGCAGTTGTTTTGAATCCTGATTACTGAGGTAAAATAGCACCTTTTCGATGTTACACAGGATTACTTGTATCTGGGTACACCACTTGCTAAAATAAGCGCTTCCCTCCTTTAGTCCATCCTTACACTATGAGCAGAAATCTTGTTCCCTCCAGAATATGTACCTCAATACATATTTTCCATTCATGATCCATTCCAAACACGGAAAGAAACAATGTAATTATGTGATGAACCTCAACTAACTAAGTGAGCCTTAACCTTATTCCTGTGGACACCAGAATTTGTCTGATGTTCTAAAAATAAGGAACTTAAACATGGGCCATCCTTCAACAGTATCTATATTACACTGTTGGAAAAATAGTTCAGGGAAAGCAGCACTTAACAAACAATAGGAATGTGAACTATAGTCCCTATAAGGACATGCACTAGGAAAGTACAGCTTCAGCACTGTTTTTTAAAATTTATTGGAAATGTAGTATTATTAGTCAACTCAATAGTATGAATCATTTCATTTGGCAGACTGGCAGAGGGAATGAGGGAGATGAACATCGGCACACCTTTTTATATTGTCTGGATCTGTTACTTTATGTGTTACTATCCTATATGTCACCTGACTAAAAAGCAATTTAAAAAAAATCCTTTGTAAAGAATGTATGTTTTACTTCTTTTCACATTTGACACATACTTGAAAACTAAACTGTGAACTAAAATAATCCCAGTCATTGTAATTCTAGAGAGTGTGAGCATAAATTGCATATAGATCTTGAACTTCTACATGAAGCACAGGAAGAATGGTAATCAATAAAAAGTTTTATTGTCTCAATATTACCTAAGATACAGCAAGAGAGAAAAAAAAAAAAAAGAGTATATAGCTATTTTCATCAGCAGGATTGCGAGAGTATGTGTGCTTTCCGAGGTGGAACTTCTCCATAATGTTTACTTTTCAACCAGGAGTGTTTGACTCTGAGATTGTAATTCATTTTTGTGAAACAAACATTAATATATATTTTTATTTGCTGAAGCAGACATTGGGAGATCTACAGCAGAGTGTTTGTTGATTCATTCTGCATAAAATTGAAGATCAACGTCCTCAGAAGAAAAATCTCTGACAAATACCAACATGACAACATAGGAGTTGCATCCTATGCTAGACCTTTGCCATAGGTTTTTCCCTCATGTTACTTATTTCTGAAAGCCACATCGAGAAGTTGTTTTTGTACATTAGTACCTATTAGTACAATATCTCACTGCAGTTGTAAATTTGTAACACTTTCTTTGGTTCTATAAAATGATACAATCCACTATTTTAATATTATTTCTATTGTGTTCCTCTTGCTTGTAATTAGTTTTATGAAATAGCTTTTGTTTTGTTTGTTTAAAGCATATCTTTCTTAGACACAAAAATTTTTATGCAGTCCCATACATATTGCTGGGTCAGTGAATTTTCTGCTCTTCATGTAAATGATGTCTTACCTTTGTTAGTTATGCCACAGTGACACACACTTTGTTCCTTTTTAAACAACACATTTGAGGTGATGCTCGAAATAATCTGGACACAGATCATTGTATTGTCATTGACTGTGCTGACTTCATATGTAGATGTTCTCCAGTTCCATATTTACTAGGCTTTTTCTCCTACACTGCTAAAATAAAATGTAGACTCACATTTTCCTCCTTACCTTGCTTTAATCTAAATAAATTCCCAAATGGATTCTAAAGTCTACCTTATGATATAACCTTATCTTGGCTTCAGTTAATAACTAGTCACTTTTTTAAAATTTTCTGCCCTACTTTAAGTTATAAAATTAAATAAATATTATCTATTCTGCGTTTCCTTATTGAAATTAATGAACCATATATTCAATTTCATCTGCTTTGGATGAAATTAATAAAGTTTGAATCCTATTTTATCTTTTCTTTTCTGAAATTAATAATCTGTATGACCTCTGTTATCTTTCTTTGACTTAAAAAACTAATATTCATGTCTATTTTTGCATCCTGTGTCCTGACTTGCGGAACCCAGCTTTGTCTCCTTCAAGAAAATTAAGTTTCCTTAAAACAGTTTTTCTTCATTTTTATTTAAATGAGAGAATTCTTTATTACAATTTCCTTGCCATCTTTCCTTGGTTTAAGCGAAGATGTAAAACAGTAACCTGCTAAGAAACATCTTACTTTAAACAATTAATCTGCTGTCTAATGCATTAGTATGTAGTTTCTTCTATCTCTGTGTCCCCTTCTCATCCCACGTCTTTGCAATTTTTAATCATTTTCTATGTTCTTTGTATTTTTGTCATTTTTTGCTGTTTTGTCTCAGTAAGGTGCACCCTGAGCCTCTAGCTACACAGCTTTCCTCTCACATGCTCTCCATGCACAATCAAATTTGCAGTGTGGCTGTAATTCATCCCTGTGGCAAAAGGTAAGAACAAAGTCTATGAATCACCTAAGTCCAACTGAAGCCTTTAAATAGACTTTATATTATCCCTGTGCATACAAATGAGTTTTGTCATTATAGAGTTTCCCCAGTTTATTTGTGTGCAACTGTTAGATATGTACAGTCCAACAGAAGCCCCTGGGGAAAAAAAAACCAAAACATAAACCAACCAAAAGCATCTGACTTTTATGAACTTCCAAAGTTGATATCAGTGATTTGTCTTAAAAAAAATCTTCACAATACTTGGCAGTATCCTTATTGACAAGACAGATTTTTTTTTTCTTTTTATGTATTCATGTGGCATAGAAATACTAACACAAACTAAATTTAGCACTTGAAATAAAATGGCTTTTGTGGATACACTGAAACCTGCAGGTAAGTTCTAAGTTTCTATTCTGTAAGCTGGTGGAAATGTTTATTTACTTCATATTTCAGACCTCTGAGATGCTCTTTGGGACCTTTGGCCAATCTCTAGCCCTAAGATTTCTTTGCCAATCATTTTCTCAGTTGCCACGTGATCCCTGTTTGTAAGATATCCTCCTGAAATTGGTAGAAAATGTCATCGTAGGCATGATAGAAATCTAAATTGTGATTAAGATTTGTATTTTTGAAATCACATATTTTCATAAAGTCACTTTTAGACTACATTACCTAGATAGTTCCTGACTAGAAAAGAATAGAAAATTCTACATGATAAATGGGTATTGTGAAAAAGAAGCAATAAAGAAGCACGACCGAATGAAGGCCTGGTCCTAAATCTATTGAACTAGTGGAAAAATTCCCAATTATTTTATTGAGCATTGCTTCAAGGTGATAAGGAACGCATAATCAATAACAATAAGTTATTATCTTCAAGTTACATGAGGCTGGATCTCTGGCAGATTTAAAGTGGTACAGCTCTATTTGTTTAAATTCAGTTGTGTCTTTGCAGATTAAATGAGTCTGTGTCAAATTTTAGTTTAAAGCTTTCACTGCTTACCAAAGCATCTCTTATGAGTGAAATGTCCCTGTAAGTTAATTTGAGGTCGTTTAGAAGAAATATAAAAGATGGATAAAACATTTCTAAATTTTTGATCATTAAAAATATTTTAATGAAATTATCCTGTTCATTAAGAAAAGTTCTTTAGAAAGTAATCAGGGAGGAATAATAACTACTTTTAATTACAACACCTATCTAGTCTGAATAATTTAACTACAGAGCATTTTGCCTGCGATGTGTTACAATGGGTCATTGATGTTGCCTATGATCCCTTCTCTCAAGCAGCTCTTTCAAACCCCTCACCCTCATTGCCTTTCTGGATGTATTATTCAACACCTTGAAGCACTAGTTAGAGACACCCATAACATGGCAATGATTATGCTTCCAAAGTGTCATGGTTTAACCCCAGTCAGCAATCGAGCATCACACAGCTCACCCTTCCCCCGCCCCGGTGGGATGGAGGAGAAAATTTGAAGAGCAATAGAAAGAAAACTTGTGAGTTGAGATAAGAACATGTTAATAAATGGAATTAAATATAATAATAATAATAATAATAATAATAATAATAATAATAATAATAATATTGTAATGAAAAGAAAAACAATGAGAGAGAGAGAGGAACAAAACCCAGAAAAAAAAGTGATGCAACCGCTGACCACCCGCCCATGACTGATGTCCAGCCAGTCCCTGAGGAGCGATCGCTGCCCCCCGGCCAACTGCCCCCAGTTTATATGCTGAGCATGATGTCATATGATATGGAATATCCCTTTGGCCAGTTTGGGTCAGCTGTCCTAGCTCTGCTCCCTCCCAGCTTCTTGTGCACCTCCTCGCTGGCAGAGTATGGGAAGCTGAAAAGTCCTTGACTGAGTATAAACACTGCTTACCAACAACTAAAACATCAGTGTGTTATCCTATTATTCTCACATTAAATCCAAAATACAGCACTGTACCAGCTATTAGGAAGAAAATTAACTCTATCCTAGCCAAAACCAGGACAAAAAGCTTAAAAAGAAAGGATTCTTACGTGGTATTTTCTTCCTTTCTGTTATGAAACACTGTTCTGGACTTGGAAATGACCATGGTTCATATTCAAAGAAATATTCATCAAGGTTATACATGTTCAAGTATTATATTCTCTGGGCATACTGACTCTCCATGATGAACAATTTTTTTCAGCTGCCTTCAGGAACCCCACTCCCAGACACCCAGGAAAACACCAATACACTATGATAGTCAGGACTGAACAGTGCTGATACCGACACAGGAAACACATTCCAGTTCTGAGTATCCTTTAAAATGAAAAATATCTTCCTTGCAGTCCCCTACTGGATAAGTGGAATGACTGTTTACTCAGAGATGAGTGCATATGAGCACAGATGTTATTGCTTAGATAGGGTGTCTCAGTAAAGAGATGAAAATGCCATCATTTTTTGAATAAATCATTTGAAACATTTAAGGGTGGATTGTTTGGTGTTTTTTTTTTTTTAATTCCTTGAGCCAAATTTCAACTTCTTTCTCACTCAGAATGAAAACAATTTGCGTGATTGAAAACAGGAATCAGAACATTCATTTCCTTCAAAAATCCTCGTAGAATATATATGCTATTTTCCCACAAATGTAATTTCATACAGTGTGTCTTTCAGATAGACAGCACTGAGGGACAGCTGCTGAGAGGAAACATATTCATTTTCCATTGTAAAACTTGATTTTAGATCTAGATAGAGCATGTTTTTCTTAGTTATGTCAAATCCTACTCAACTTGTTAACCTCTGTGTAGCTGCAGGGAAGACAAATGTTGAAAATTCATAGTGAACTTTCTTTAAACACAAGCAAAACCCGAGAAAATAAATTTTCTAATAAAAAGAGGTCATTTCTACCTACCCAGTTAAAAAAAAAAAAGAAAAAAGAGAGAGAAAAAAATATTATCTCCATCAGTGTTTTTTGTTCTCAGAAGAAAAAGAGCAAAATAAGTCTTAGAGATGTGATTATAAGAGACTACCTAGAAATAATTAATAATAAGGTCGTAGAAACTGTCATACGTACATATGAGGCCCTTAAATGAATAGAAGTTTACATTGCCTACATTGTTTTCCACAAAGAGTGCTGTTCCTTTCTATTTGACCTTAATTAGTATAATTGATAGTAGTTTTAGAGCTGCACACCATTTTAATCATGTAGTTACAGCTTTCATGACAGAAGAAAAATGAAATAGCAGCTGGGAGTTATCTATTAATAGTGAGGGAACAGAAAGGTAAAAGGAAAGACTCTTCTAGGACTTCAGGGCTTTTATGGCGTTAGTAATGAATGACTAATGTATTCTAAGAGGAGCACACTGATCTCCCAGGATGTAATGAAGGGCAGCAGGTGGTAGGATCAATGTGAGTTAGAAATTTGATATCATTAGAAAATCATATGGCTACAAGAGTATATGGAGAGGCCAGCAAAAATGTCAAAGCTTGAGAACATAACCATGTGTATGCATGCATGTATGAATGCGATTACCTGGGTATGTGTGTTAGGGGTTCAGACTCTGACATACAGAGTACTTTAAAGTTTCCTGGAAAAGCATGCAGTGCTACCACAGGTCATGAGGTTAGAGTGAGAATGCCAGAACTGTCAAAATGTATTTGGAGATATGACTATTTGGAGTGGATTTGAAACAAGCCAAGGTACAATGAAAAAAGAGAATGAACAAGAGATTTTCTAAGCTGTGAGCAAACCATCGTAAACTAGTAGATTTTTCATTAGCTTCAGTTGGTAATTCTTTTCTTGAAGGTTTCTCCTATCTTTGTTAATGACACTCAGAGTTTCTGAGTTTCTGAGGTTGGGAGGCTTTACAAGAAAAGAAAGCTTGTTCTACTGTCTTTTTCTCACAGATCTAGCTAAAAAAACCCCAACAAAACAAAACAAAAAAACCCCTCTACCAGTGCCACTTACTGCATACCATACTGGGAGAAAGAAGCATGTCAAGCTAGCTGCCACTTATGTATAAATCTGTATTCTGCTAAGTTCCTCTGTGGCACTACAGTTTGGCACATTACTTTTGTAAAAATTACAGTGTAAGATGAATTCATTGGTAAATACTAATTATATTTTATATCTAACAATTCTTTTTTCTTCTTTAAAATAAAAATGAAAAAATGAACTCAGAGTTCAATTAACTTAAAATATATGGCAGAGGACAGCATAATTGCAAGTGAAAAATCTGGGGATATATATTAGTTTTTAACTGTGCATGTACCCAGAGAAGAACTGTGTTTGCTTAAGGTCGACCAGCTTGGTCATGAAAATAAATAACATAACATAGCTCTTAACTTATACATAATCATACCTATTCTGAAGATCTTGCCAAAAAGCTTGAGGTACTGATTGTGTGTTATTCATAGTGCTAAAACATTTTTGTAGTTCCAGTCTTTATGGATTTTACATACAAACACTGCTAGGAATATTCATCTGTCATTACATATGTGGGAATAGTCACATGCTAAGAAAGAAAAATGTTTCTAAAGACTTGTAAAACAAATTCTCATCCAGATTTTTTTCTAGCTTTGCAGAATGATTGTCAGCCTTTTTCATTATTTTCTTTTTTACTTGTGTTTCTGCTCTCCTGTATTCTTGCACAAAGAAATGAACTTTGACAATGGGGATTCTAAGACTTTTCCTGCCTAGACAAAGTGAAAAACATTCACCCTGCAATTATTTATACAATGAATAGTCACTGAATCTGTTGCTGTTCCAGTTAACAGTATATTGTGGCTACATGATAGTTCTATTTTTAGGTCAATCAATGCAGAAAAGGCATACATTCCTTTTTTCTGTGTCTTTTGTTACGACTCATTTTTATCTGCTCTATAGAAAAAATATTAACCATACATTGGGGTTAATACATTAGGGTCAACACAAGTCAAGAAAACAGCAAAGGTAAGCTTACACAGAGAATTCTACATCTAGATGTGAGAAAATATGCACAATGATTGAACTAATTATATAACTATATAGAATTGGTAAAATATCAGATGTCTTTTCCAACAATTTTAAGTACACATATTTGGAGTCTTGCACTATTTACTTTATTCCTAAACATATAAACATTATTTGCATTCTGTATCTGCCTCTGTGCTGACTTAACTCAGAGTTCCTTAGATGTAGCCACTCATTTCAGAAAGTTAAATCTTTTTCACTTCCAATGAAAGGGCAATATACAACAAAAACCAGGGCACAGATTTTGAAATTAGTTCACAACTCTGATGAAGCACAGCACCCTGATTTTGTTATGATTTTCCCCTCACAATTATATAAATCCTGAAAAATAATTAGTGTTTTTGATTCCTTCTCCTTTGCTTACAGAGCATTAACTCAGTTCAAGTAAAAGTAAAAACTTCAGAGATTTACCTAAAACTTATTGTCTAAGTTTCTTGTAGATGTTAAACTCAACTTAGTAATCAGTCAAAAGCACAGTGTTTACTGTATGAACAGTTATGCAGAACCCTTTTTTTTGGTTGAAAGCCTGGTTTTGGTCTACAAGATTTAATACTTTATCCTCAACTGGGGAGGAATAAAGTATTCCTTTGCTGGGGAAATTGTGGAAATATCACTAGCATCCTTAATTTAAAAAAAAAAAAAAAAAGCAAATAACCCCTCAAAACCCTAAACATTTTAATATATATACCCCTATACTAATACCTAATCATCATCTGTAAATGTTTACATATCCACATTTTACTGAAAAAAAAAATTAAACAAAGACAATAACAAACAAATGGGATTTGTTGTTGCATAAACGTGACTTTTTAAGACTTGTGTCAGATCCATCAAGTTGAATACACAGATTTCAGTACAAATGCCTAGTTTTATCAGAAGGCCCAAGACAATTTGTATTATTTTTATAGTTTGTTTGAAATTTCTCCTATTTTAAAGATTGTTATTTTTATTCCTCTCCTCATATTTTCATTTATTATTACAGCTCTGTATTTCTCCAAAGTTACCTCCGATCTGGATTTAAGAAAGAGCCAAACTGTCATTCACATCGTACTGCATTGCCTTCTCCAATTCTTATTGGAGAGGGATTGTTAAGATAATGATACATTTTATGAAATGTAGCACAGCCAAGTATCTAAAGCAGGCAACGACCTAAAATGCTTAACACCCTGCAATATGGCAACTCAGGCCAACATCTTTTAGTAAAAAATCTGGTAGCTAGAGATAGAGAACTAGATCTAGAAATTAATTCTGAAGTAAAGCTAAAGTTCTGAATTTGAGTGGAGTGAAAATATCAAGAATTCTGTTAAGAAATTTCAGATTATACTTTTTCAGGAATGCTACTGAACAAATAGAATACATATTTGCAGTATTTATTGATGAAGGGATGAAAAACGCCACTTTTTCAAAGAAAATATTTTATAACAAACAGTGAAACAGTCTACATTTTCAAATGTTAAAATCCTACCAATGTCATTTAAAAAACATATCATGTCTGCTGTCTTTCATCTTAGATGCTGCTGTCTTTGAACTTCTCATAATGTAACGATTTACAAATATGTGACCTATAATACACACTGCAGCATGGGTCTTTGTTCTGTTGATGCATTTATTTTTAGGTGTATTCTTACAGTGAATTTTGGGGAAAAAAAGCCATGCTTGAAAGTTCTGAAATTTCAAATTATTTTGATAAATATAACTTATGTGGCCAAAAGCTGCACTTACATAAGTCATTGAGAAATCAGGGAATTAATGTTTGGTTGGTAAAACATATATACCATGAAATAAAACTCCAGTTAAACAATAATTTTTATACTTGGTAATTGTTATCTTATTGTTATCATAAATTAGTATAGAATATTTTTAAAGATTACTTAGCCTCAAATTCTGACTTAAAAATTATTCCTTTCCATTTATCCAAAATTAACAATGAGAATCAATCCTGTTATTTAGATTATTATTTTTACAAATGTTGAGGCAAATGTCCTCTCAGAGCATCAATAGGAGGTGATCTTGTCTTATTAATATCATTGCAAATCAAGAACATACTGTATAATCTTATGAGTCAGTTATGTTCAAGTAAAATAAATCTTTTACTTTTCAGTTATCATGCTTTGTTTCTCTCAAAAGAATAAAATACTTATTTCACATTCTTATTTTATAATCCATACATATTTAAGAAAAGGAATGCCAGCCACTGGTGGGACTGATTTACTGAGAATTTTTACACAGTCCTTGACCTATGGAGCTTTTAGAACAAAATTATGTCGACTTTTTGTGTACATGAGGGATGAACATAAACTTGGGAATGGATTAAGGAGGACAAAAATAACCTTTTCACATACAATCCATATCTAGTAGAGGAAGGGTCAATAGCACTTAGGCAGCACAGTTTCCAAAAGACACCTGCCTAGAAGATGTAATGAAAGTTTGAAATCCTGATGCCTATAGTCCTTTTTACCTGCCAGCGACACTGACCAGAAGCTAAGCAGTGTTCCCTGACTGTGGCACAGCAATTGTGTTTCACTGTAACATCTTATTGGTGGTAAAAGGGAATCTTGATCCCTTGATCACGGAAGAGCATTGTGCTTCATGGCTCTGTGCCATTATGCGCTAAAAGTGAACTACAGGTTACGTAACAACAGGCAGTAATGTAGCACAACTTTTTTTCCTGTCATTTATTCTATATATTCTTAGATACTTTATTTTACCACCACAAAACAATGTTTTGACTGAATTCATCCAAGCATCAGAGCATCTTTATAAACAGTAAGCAAAACTATGATTCATCTCTGTATGACTAACATTTTTGTCAAGGCCATCTAAACGTTTCACTTGATAGTGGATATAGATGTTGAAAAGAATAGGAGAAGGAATTCACCCATGTGGATTTTCATTAGAAAGCAGATCAAAGTAAAAGTGTAATTTCAATTTCAATGTCAGCTGAAGTTCATCAAACTTTAGACACATACATAGACCTGCTCTCAGGCCCATCCCTTTCCTGTGCTGGGGACTCCAGAGATAGAATCATAGAATCATTAAGGTTGGAAAAGACCTCTAAGATCATCAAGTCCAACCATCAACTAACACCACCATGACTCCTAAACTAGGCCCTGGAGTGCCACGTCTGTACCTTTTTGAACGCCTCCAGGGTTAACGACTCCACCACATCTCTGGGGAGCCTGTTCCAATGCCTAAACACTCTTTCGGTAAAGAAATTCTTCCTGATGTCCAATCTAAACCTCCCCTGATGCAACTTGAGGCCATTTCCTCTCGTCCTATCACTAGTTTCTTGGGAGAAGAGTCCAACACCCGCTTCACTACAACCTCCTTTCAGGTAGTTGTAGAGAGCTATAAGGTCTCCCCTCAGCCTCCTCTTCTCCAAACTAAAAAACTGCAGTTCCCTCAGCCACTCCTCATAAGACTTGTTTT
The DNA here is from genome assembly GCA_013389945.1 of Fregata magnificens. Classification (NCBI taxonomy): domain Eukaryota; kingdom Metazoa; phylum Chordata; class Aves; order Suliformes; family Fregatidae; genus Fregata; species Fregata magnificens. The sequence goes on from WAAD01017549.1 coordinate 59,668, forward strand.
CTAGACCCCTCACCAGCTTCGTTGCCCTTCTCTGGACACGCTCCAGCACCTCAGTGTCCTTCTTGTACTGAGGGGCCCAAAACTGAACACAGTACTCGAGGTGCGGCCTCACCAGTGCCGAGTACAGGGGCACGATCACTTCCCTA
>WAAD01017551.1:0-69643 GCA_013389945.1 Fregata magnificens
AAGTTAGGGCTTTACAGATGCTTTTGTTTGCATTCTCATTGATCCACCCTCTAGGTTGGAGGATGCGGCTTGTGTAGAAGCTGCTTGTTGGAAATGAAAGACTGGATATAGAAAATTCTGGTTTAAGCAAGTGGTATTAAAGATTAACCATTTCTTTTTTTCAAGTTACTCTTACTATTTTTTATTAATTGTTTCTCTTCCTTATATTTTCTTATATGACTGTCATGAAATATGAGGTGCAGTTCAGTGAGGTGTCCTAAGCATGAGTGACCTCTGTGGACAAAGGCTCACTGTCAGCTCTAGGGAAAGTCATGACTCCTCTGTGAAAGCTATGGCCCAGATTTCACTCTTCCTTTTGTTTTCCTTTGAAATTACGACTGAGATACATGTATGTTTATACAAATGCATTATGTAAGGAGTACAGACGTTCAGAATCTGTAGTTAGGTGTCACATCTATCTATCCTGATTTACTTATGACATTTCCCTCTACATCAAGTATAAGTATCTTCTTTCCTCCTGCTGTTTTTAAAAGAGAAAGTGTCACACTTGCTGCGTTCTGTTTCTTAAAAGTCTAGTGGAAAAGGGATTTTTAGGTCATTTTCTCTTGCAGTTCTGAGAGCCAGGTGCCCATGGTTTCTGTGGAGGGAACAAAGTCAGAGAGATGCCTTGGGGAAAGGCAGATAGTGGGAGGGGGTGGGATTCAGGGTTGGATGCCTGGAGTAGCCTGAGGTAGGGGTGGGAATATTCTTTGCTACCCCAACGGGGAATTATTTTTCTGTAAGCAAGAGGAAAATTCCAGCTGTTTTTTGGTAATATTATATCGTGTTCATTTTTATTCAGCATTTTATTGCAAAAATTTTGTTTAGCGCCATGCCAGGTGCTTGACTCGATTTCCTCTGAGCCCAACAGAAAGTAGGCATTTTTAAAAGGTTTATACCTTCAATGAGAGACGGAGAAAACTCTGTGTTACTAATTTAGATTTAACTTTAAGCAGTGATAAAAAGAGTTAAAATCTGTCAATACTTTAAGACATTTGAAATACTGTTGTTTAATAAGAGCACTAGCAAAAGTCAATTTATTCTCTCATGATACTTTCAAACTATTTTTAATATCCTTTTAAAAATATACATTATTTTGGACTATTGCATTATATTATGGTACAGGAACAAAACATGAATTATTAAAACTCTCCTTTTTTATTTCTGAACTAGCTGTTTCTGGTGTTTGTATTACTTTGTTTCTTTTTTTTTTTAAATACATCACCATTACCACAGTTTTAAATAGAAGGAATAGAATTTCTTTCTGTACATCTTGGAGAAAAATGCAATGAGGAAAATGCCTTGATTCTTTTTCCCTCGCGTGTGAACAAATGGGCAGTTAATATAACTAGACTATAGATACCCAAATAGTTACAATAATTTTGATAATCCTGGAGCTTCCCCATCTACTTACTCCAAAAATTCCTTATAAGATAGAAATGATTTAATGCAAAAACTGATCTTCATTGTGAAAACAAGCAGTCTTAAGATTTGGAATATTTTCATACCCAGAATGCCATTTGCAATGTGAAAATGGAGGCATGGAAAAAGGCAGAACTATTAAACAAAGAGCCTAAAAAGTTGTTCAGTGTTTTCATAATTTGAGTCTTTCTGAAATGTGTTATTTTACAGAACTTCCTGCATTTTAATTTTTCTCCTGATGTGTCGGTACAGTCAGCACGTTGTATCCTGCACCGCTAAGAATATTTGCCACCCAGTAGCAGGAAAAAGATAGTAGCCCACTTGTGGATACGTAGTGAAAACACTAGAGGAAAATACTCTGTACTTAAAATGGGGAACTGTATGGCGTTTTCACTGATTGCTGTCGCAATGTTTGATGTTGCAGGATGGATGGTCGCAGTATCACTTTGTAGCCTCATCTTCAACAATAGAAAGGGATCGGCAAAGACCGTACTCTTCATCACGCACGCCCTCCATCTCTCCCGTGCGCATGTCTCCTAACAACCGCTCAGGTAAGACCAGGCTTTCAGGACTGAAGTAAAGACAGAGGTAGTCCATCATTGTCATTTCCCTTCTTTAAGCAATGTCACTGGCACCCAGATTTGTTGTTAACAATGGTGGAAGGGCACAAAATCTATTCTTTACTCTTACCTGAATTATCTGTTCAAAACAGGATTTTTTTTTTATTAACACCTTGTAAAGTTTTACAGCAGAAAGACTATTTCCTAACTTTTTGTTATGAATTCTCGTAACAATTCTCAAAACATAAATAAGTGTTTTCCGGATTGGGATTACCTGACTAGATCTCAGGGCAATGGTGTCCATTTGTAGCATGAAGAAATTCTGTTACTCGCTTTGCTAGTCATGAAAACCACTATGTTTTTTATGACTGCTCTGCACTCTTAGCAGAAGTTGAAGGATCCACATTAGTTTTTTGTCAGCTTTTATTCTGATTATATGTGTATGTGTATATAAGCGTGCATACACATGCATATGTAAGTTTCACAAAAGATTGACTGCAGGTCTTCATGTAACATTGATGGCATATTTACACCAGCTATCATTAATCCTGTATACAATGAATTAATGTAAGTATCTCAACTAATGCCGCAGTGTTAATTAATTTTTCTATTCAGAAATCTGGGCATTTTCCCCTCAGCTTATTCTAAGGTGGAACATACCTTGGTTAGATAAAACCATTCCCAGTGCAAATCTTCTAAGATAAACGGAGTAAAACAGTCAGCCTTTCAATGTGCTTTTTACTACGTGTTCAATCAAATGCTGTCATTCATAGGTATACCAAGAGTTTAGGATTAAAATTGGCCAAACTGTTTATTGCCATCAGCATTGTGCCATAGTTTTGTCTTTAAGAAAGTTGTTTTGTTAATTATCTAGAAGCTGCATCTTAGTCCTGCAGAACAACCACTGAGGCAATTTGAAAATGTAGCCAGAAGTACAGTGCGAGCTGCTATTCAGTTTTCAAAATCTGTCATTACACAAGTCCATAAAGTGCTCTTGTTCCTTTTTTTCTTCTCCAAAATCTCATTTTGACTGTAAGTGCAAGGCACTTGAAATGTCTGGCCCTGAGATCTTAGTTCTGTCTCTTGACAGAACTGTCTCCTCACTTCTGTTACTCTGTTGCTTAAAGAACATACTTAAAGAAATTTTGGATTAAATCTTACCGCCATCATCAGTTATCATAAGACTGGAAAAGGACAAGTATAGTGGCTGTTTCTGAAGGAAGAGGAGCCTATGTAATTACAAACCAATCAGTTCAACTTCATTCTAGAAGATTGCTGGAACAAATAATCACAATCTGAGCACCTCAAAGATAGTAGGAACATAAGATACTGCTTAACTCTAGGAGTATCTATTTCTACATAGTAGTATAAGTTACTGTCTGTCTGGTAGTATCCGTATCAAGTCCAAACATTGGTTCGATACGATTTGTTCTTACAGAACCCTCCTGAATTCCTGCTACAACATACTTAAATCACTTTGTGGAAAGAATAGTCAATAAATGAAATCTAATCAGGAAGACTCTTTTGTACAAGATTTTTATAGGCAAGCTGGGGCAAGCTAACAAACAGTCCAGAAAATGTCATGTGTGGTAAATACAAAACTGACTGAAAACCATTTGCAAAGAATGGGTATTGCTTATTGCCAAAATGGAAGAATGCTTTGCTTGGAGGTTTGCCTTGGGTCCAGTACTCTTCAATGGTTTCATGAATGACCCAGATAATATACAAAGAATGCCTCTTACCTTTGCAGGTGACATAAACCTGGGAGAAACTCATGCCCCTTGAAGGGCATTATTGGAATTCAGAGTGATCCTGAGAAATTGGAGATACTGTCCAAAGGGAAAAAAGATCCAGTTCTTTACAAATAAATTATAAGGAGAGTATCTGGCTAGACAGAAGTTCTTTAGAAATGATTTAGGGATTTTTGTCAGTTGCAAACGTGAATCGGGAGATGGAGAAATCAGTATATGAGACACACTGAATGGACTGTAATTGTTTAACTCAAATAAGAGAGGCACAAGATGGGGGCAGTGGGCAGAGATATGCTTCAAGTATTCAAGCACATAACAGCCAGCTGTGAAGAGGAGCGGCATGAACTTTCTCTACTTTTAGAGCAGACAAATGGAAATAATGAGCAGCAAGGAGTCAGGCTAGGCATCAGGGAACTGTAGGGAAACAAAGCACTGGAACAGACTGCTTGGAGCAGTTATGTGGTCTCTGTCATTAGAGATTTTTAGTTTTAGATTAAAATCTGTCAAGAGTTATTTTGGTATACTGGATCCTACCTTGGGGTAAAGAGTTGAAGTAAATGAACTCATGTCCCATCCAACCCTAGGACTTGGTGATAAGATGCTTTAACTAGCATAGAGAGCTCTGTCTTCTTTTCTGTGTCCTTTAAGAGCAGAAAGCCTTGATATCACTTTTCAGTCTAATGTCAACCGATAATTTTATGTCTGCTTCCAGTAGAAACTCTGAAAGAGGGCACTTCTGGATTTTAACACTTGCCAGAAAGCAGTTGTTCTCACATGGAGGGAGAGAGAGAATTCCCACAGGGAACAGAGAGAGATGGTTTTGTCTTTATCAGTCAATTTTGTTCAAAACACCAGAATGCTTAAAAGCATTGCCAGAGTATGTGAAACAAAATGCATCCCTGTGTTGGCAACTTTTTCAGGGTTTGCATTCTGTTTTGTTCCCTATTAGACTCAAGTTGCCATTAGCTGATTTGGTAATTTAATGTCATGTTTCTTTATATCTGCTGGATTATCAGCTTTAGAATTACATCACTATTGACAAGCAATTTAAAAGCAATCCCCAATTCTAATGGCTTCATAAGAAAAACCATCTGTCCCGCATTTGCTCTGTAAATTTAGAGGCCAGGACCAGCAGAACCAATCTAAGCAGAATTCAATATCACTTGTGCTTTCCTACTCCTTAATTAAGTACAAGTGCTTCTCTACTCCTCAACTAAAAAATGTAACATAGTTTAGAGATGCTGAAAGACATAACTCACGATCAATCTTCACAACTGAGCTTGTCTTACATTTTTTAATGTTTTTTTCCTTTTTTTAAGCAAGGACATCATTATTGCTTTTGAGGTTCTTTTGACATATCAAATATCTGGGTGGAGGCAGGGGAGGGAGTGGAAGTAAGCACCAGCACTTTAGTTATTTTTGTACCACTGTGCCTTCATGAGGCTCTGGGGTGCTCTGCCACTCACCTTGTACTCCTTCCCCTGCCCTCCACAACAGGGAAAGTGCATTGTATCTACCAACACCTAAATATATTGAAGTCAGTTTACTTGAAAGCCATTATTTTTTCCTCTGCTTTTCTCCTTTTCCTAAGCATCGCAAGCTCTAAGTCTTCATGATCAGTGCCAGTGATCACCTTCACATTTTCTAGCACGTGAGAATCAAGTACAAACCCAGTTGTCCTCCTAGTCACCTCGTACTTTCCTCCTTTTAGCCATACCACGAGTGTCAGTGATGAAGGGTTTAGTTTTAATGATACCTTAAGGTAGAAGTTGTTGTTTTAATGGCAATTGTTCGTACATAGATATTTAAAGACAGAGAAATTATTTGAGTTACCTTTAAGTGTTAGGCATTCTTTGCTATATGTTTTCTATGAAAAACACCTTTCTTTTCTTCCTGTCTCCATTATAATAATTTAATGGGTTTGTTTACTTTCAACAGAGAAGGGAGGAAACCATTTTATAAGGGCTTTTCCACATAGTTGAAAGTTAATGGTCTTTTCAACAGAAATAAATTAACCATTTTGAGAAAAAATGGAGGTGCCTATACCAGAAAGTTTTGATAAGATAAAGAAATTAAAAAACTAAAGGGGAAGGAAAAAAAATCATTATTATTGTCCTTTTTTGTTAATGATCATCTTAGATGTTGGGTGTAAGTGAAAAAAGTAAAATGTTCAGACAGAAAATGATGAATACATTTGTCCTGTATTTGAAATAACAGTACCTTTTCTTTTCTTCCATAATGGGGTAGTGTTTCTTCAAACAGCTTAATGTTAGTATGCTAACAAATATAAACTTTACTAAAATGTTTACTGTAGAGTTAAACACTACATTCAGTCATATGTGGCGAGAAAAAATAAATCCATTTTTATGATCTAGCAAGTGCCCCAGCCTCACCTCGGGAAATGATCAGCCTAAAAGAAAGAAAAACAGACTATGAATCAACTGGAACAAACGCCACTTACCATGGAAATAAGGGAGAACACACTTCTAGGAAAGACACCATGACAGGTAAGATTATGCTTGCATAGCATATATAAATGTCAGCTGTGATAGGCTGCTGATTTTATAGGCTTAGCTGGATTTACTGTACTATAGAAAAGAGTCAACCTGCTTTGGTTAATTCCAAAGTTTTAGCCACCTTGAGAAATACAACTGAAGAAATATTTGATCTTGAATACAATGCTGTGTGAAAATGATTTGTGAAGACCATGTTTCTTCACAGAGGAAAGGCTCTAAAAACAATTTTACATTTCTTTTTAATTTTAAGTTTGTTTTCATTTCAGAAGGAAGGGAGTAAATCCACCTTGTATTAACTAGCATTGTTTCTGAAGTATGGCAATGGTTGAGCATGTGTGGTGATCCCTAACATCTGTCTTTTGCAGCGAATGGCTTTTTGGGACCCGTTAGCTTATTTTGCATGTCAGTCATTCCTAGGAAATTCGGTAGCAGTTTGTAAAGTCTATCCCTGTTATTTTCTCCGCTGGGCTGATGTAAATGGAAAAATTTTCTCTGTGTACGTTATGGCATCTATTGCAAGTTTCACTGAAGGCTTCTCTCCCCTAGTGAGCTCATTAACCTGTTAGCATTTCAGTATTTATAAGATTTTGAGTGCTTTGCCTAGTATTGCACCTCTTTGTTAATTGTCTTGCAAAATACCTGTTGGTCTCCATCACCACTGCACAGGCTTATATAACCTCTGTTGAACATTTTCGTACATTTCTACAGTGCCAAGCATCATGGTGTCCTCTCCTCCAGATGCTACCTCAGGGCAAGCAAAAATCACAGTGAGGAGTCACTCTGTACTTCCTGAATGCCTGTTACATTTTCCCACACCCTCTTGCTGAGAGGATGCCAGAATGGGCTGTCTTTGTGTTACTCAGCTCACTGGGGACACCAGTAGCATGCTGACTCAGCGTCATGCCATCCATACTAGCTTTCAAGACCGTATATAGGACATGATGATACTCATACTACATCTGCTGTGTTATACGCTATTGTGTAATAAAAACCTAAAGGCCAGCCTTTGAATTTGTGTGAAAATGCAATACAGAACATTAATTAGCATGAAAGTGAAAATCTGAGGAAGAGGAATGACAGTCAAGAGCATTTGGAAACCACAGAAATGAGGAGTGTCCTGAACAGCATCTGCAGCGTACTACATGAGGTTGCAGCAGATTCAGTCAAGGTACTGCATTTTATGTATCCGTAATATTTTGAGTGTTTCATAGTCACTGCACAAGGTGGTTCTCTAAAACACTTCAGTGGTCCTTAGTTGTGTGATTGTGAAGGACAGGACTGCGGTTTTTTCACCACTTTATCAAGGATCCATGAAGAGGGAATCTCAGGAGTAAGAGCAGCAGGCTGAAAAGGCAGAAACATTAGTATTTTGTTCTAGCTGTATCTGCACATGTAGACTACCAGATTATATCAGAAGGTTCACCAAAGAAAAGGGTTTCCATGTGGAAAATCTGTCTTTCCTTGCAGATAGCCTCGTCTCTCTCCACACTTCAAAAAAATTGGGGTTTTCTTTTTCCCCATCCCTTTTCATTTTGTCTTTTACTGTAGTGTTTTTCTTCTCCTATTCCTGTTTCCCCTGTTTCCTTTCTCTTTCAATATAATTTTCAGATCATGAGATTTGTACTTCCCAGCAACCTTTGCTCCACTTTGATTTTTGCATCGTGTTTTCCTTTAATATCTGCTTGTATTTTGTCTGTTCTTATTGATCTTTTGGGTGGGCTTTTAGTAAGGAAACTCAAAACACTCAGCATCATGCTCAGCGGTTGACTATTTTTCCAGCTACTGAGCTCAGTCAGAAAAATCAAAACCAAAATCAAATTGAAAAGTTTAATAATATTTCACAATCTTACATGACCATTGTACAAATGAATATGAAATTAACAAATCACTTTCTCTCTCTTTCAGGTCACCAAATCTCTGCTCATTGGTCTGAGCTCAAATTAAGCACCATTTTAAGAACAAAAGAAAATGACAGTTAGAAGGAGTCTTACTCGTCAACATTCAACATGAAACTTATGTAACATACTTATAGCTCATAAAATAAATATTTCATTTAAAAAAAATATAAAATCAGTATCTTGTGATTTTAATTGCGAGACATTTTGACTTTTCTTGGATGGTCTAATATAAGTTCATGTAGCAAGTTCATTGCAATGCCTGTATTTCATTTTGTACATCAGACAGTGCATTGCAGCTAATACATCCACAGAGCCTATGGGACTTAGATAAATGTTTTTTCAGGTTCCACCTGGCGTACACATATTTTGAGCTGCTCTTGTGTTTTGTGCCAAGCTGATGTATTACACAAAGCTTTCTTTGACTTACGGATTCACACACAATGTAGATCCACAGCTGTAGTCCCAATTTATCCACAACTGTCTCCATGCTCTTCTCCAAAGCTCTTCTCAGTTTATAGTTCAAAAATTTTATGACTTCTTGGCTGGCACTGAAATGAAGGTTTTTTGATGATTTTTCAAAGTAGAAATGTTGGCTTCTTGCCATTGTGGGGAGTTGTCAGGAAACCTCTGGGAAAAATGGAGAATCTATGAAGTAAAGAGTTTGGCTGAAGAGGAGAACTTATATTGATTTCACAAGGACAGCTAAAAAATAGAGGAACAATATCAAAGTTCTCATTGCCCTCTTCCCTTCATAGGTTTATGATGCCTTGTATAGTTACTATCCATCTTCTCTTCTCTGTAGAAAATAATAACCAATAATAAAATGTTATCACCTAAACTATATTTTTAAGACAAAAACTATTATATTCCTTCTAAAAAAACAGGAACTCTAAGGACATATGATAACGTTATTTATGCCATGGTGTTTTCTTTCAGAACAGGGAAGATAAGGTTACTGTATACTGTCGTGGGACTCCTACTCTAAAGTTTCTTTTACTTTGTTAGTTCCCTCACTGGACTAATTCGTACATCACAGTCTGCACCCTGTATCTTCACTTCCACCAGCAGAAACACCTTCTGATTAATTTATTTTCTTTTGGTTGTCAAGAATCAAATCATCTATGCTTTTGTCATTTTAAACTTGCAAGTCCCTGCACATTCGGAACACAACCACCCACCATCATCTGTTACAATAGCTACAGATGCTCAGGCTACTTGAACTTATTATTACTTTAAGAAACAATAATACACTGTTATCTTTTCTCATGCCCTTACCTCATCTTTCACCATGCAGGAAGGTGGCAGTGGTAGTGACAGGTAATGATCTCTGTTAGCTGAGATTTGTGAGGCACTGAAGCATTTTCCTTTACTGTCTTGAACTAAATTTTAGAAAATTGAGTCCTGCTGCTTATAGCAGAAAAAGCAGCTTATGCAATACCAGATGAGGATGACTACCTGCCCAGCTGAGCTTTCCTTTCTTACTATCAGTCTCTGTTTGTGAGGGCAAAAGGCTAGCACCTTGTTATTTCAAAGTGTCTGTAAATGTGTTCAGAATAAGTACTTATAAGAACTGAAAGCTGAATGTCGAACCATGAATTGAGTGACTGGGATATATGGGGACCGCTTCAGTCAGAGATATCTTTGTCACATAAACCACTGAGTGACATAATTTTCAAAGCTGTTGTCAGCTTTGCAGAAAACTGCTGTGGGGAACTATATGATTTTTTTAACCAATATCACCTTGAAAACTGAACAGGGGGAAAAAAGGGAAGTATTTTTCTGTAACGTTCTTTATGCAATGCAATCACAAAGTACTGCAGGTTGATCATAGTACTCATTTTAGAACCTTCACAATTTTGCCTAGTAAAAAGTACCTCTTCAGTACTGTCACGTACTGATGTTTAGATACTGCATAAAATACACACATACACACACACACTCATCACTCATCAAATCATTTCATCTGCAGCTACAGTTCTCACATCTCTGTAAGGAAACATGGCTGCTGGAAAATCTCCATCTCTTGCTCCTTGTACCCTTTTCCCTTCCCTTGCCATGTTTTAAAAAAGAAAATTATTTCATTAACCTCTCTTTCTCTCTGATAGTTTTACTGTGATGGTATGTATACAATATTAACAGCAAAAATCAAATACTAACCACACAGTATCTGTCCATCTAGCTCATTCTCTCCCTTCTTTTTTTTATATTTACCCTCTGCTTTTGGACAGCAAGAGTCAACTGCTCACTGAAGCATGGCAGAGCGGGAATGGAGTTCCCAGGGATGCCGCCTGCGTGTTCAGAAGCAGGTACTGGAGCAGGGCTGCATGCATTGCTAGCCGCTACGTTGCTTGACTTACATTTCCTCCAGAGACAGAATTATCTCAGCCTCCCAGCTAGACTAAGCCAAGATTTCCTGTTCTTGAACTCTTGGCATTCATTTCCAAGCATTTGATGTGTCATTGTATTTCTATTACATTAAGAAGAGAATACTACTTTTTTTTTTGCATTTTAAACTTGTGAATTTGTATCCACATCACTGCAGTGAAATCAGCAACGCAGACCTTGCAGCTATTTTCATAAGCTGAAACTATCAATTTTTCCATCACAGAATATGTGATCTGGGAGACTGTAAGTCTTCAATCTGGCACGTGACAATTCTGAGCATATCAGTGCAAATGTCACAGTAGTGCATTGGTCAGCTATGCACTAACTGGACTATTTCTGTTTTTATAATAGTCATGGCTATTAGTGGCACATATGTACAATGTGCCTTTTTATATACCTGTAAAAAGATGGAAAGGTCATGACCTTCCTTAAAGTCTTTCTGATTGCCTGTAGGAACAGCATAGAAATTAGCACGTGTCCAATTTGCTATTTTTCATCAGATTCTTCATAAAATCCTCATATGTTGCACCTTATACCAATCATTTAGTCTTGACATCAACCAACCATGAACAGTATTGTCCTGTCTGGACTGAACATGTTCAGTCATGCCTGACTAAAAACTTGCATGCCTGAAACTTCAACCCTGCTTATCTTGCAATTTATATACATGAAAACAAAATGGTTGCAAGAAGTTCTTCACCTGTTTATCAGAGTCCAACACATTGAATATCACTTTCATTTTTTTCAAGAAGTAGCACTTCAAAAAAAGGGTAGCTGAAACACTAACTCTGAGTATCTTTAGATCTTGAGAAGAGGAATTTGTATTACCCAACTTGTTCTAGCACTTTGTAGGGCAAGCAAAAAACTCAGAAAAACAGCATAAAAAAGATAGTATCAAGGAAAGATCTGGCAGTTGTCCTACTGAGAGTCATGCCGTCATGAGATGCACCATAATAGCAGTGCTGATGCGGACTCCTCTAATAACCAAAGACTGTCATCGGGAGGGAGATTTTCAAACACGAGAGCAGAGGATGCAGCTGGAATATAAAAAAACTGAAATAACAGTCAAGTGTCACACATCACTCAAGTCTGGTGACAAAATGCAGCCTGAGCAGAGAGAACCTCTGCAGATCGGCCCTTCGGTACTAACATCTATGGCCAAAGACAAACTACTCAAGCAGTCATCATTTCCATCTGGTACCACCTATTGGCACACAGGCAGAACTAAGCGTACCTACCACTGGAAAAGACCAATCATCATCTGTTATTAGAGTTTGTATTCTTGCCACCTTCAAAGAAAGGATCCTGCTGCACTTCTTGGAGACCTCCAGAGCTCTTCTCCGTTTCCTACAGAGGACTACTCACTGTCTCAGTAACTGCATCCAGCTCTTCACGAAACAAGAGGTTTTTTAATTAATAACAATTAATTAATGGTTACCAAGTGAAAAATCTCTTTTTCCAGCTGTTAGGGCTCATTACCCCACCATATAAGCCCTGTCTTTATCCTGTTTCCAGAACATGCTGGAGATCTTTAAGAACACCATCTGAGATCTGTAAAGCAGCAATGTGGAACAGTGCACCGTACTATGACAAAAATTATACCCTGAGCATGGAACCTGTAGCAGAATTGGCATAGTACAGTCAACTTTGACTAAAGGCCATGCCATTCCTTTCTCCATAGAGAGTGCAGTGGCTGGGGGAGGGAGAGAGGTAGTTGTACATGCTGGGGTCCATGCTAGCAATTGCCAAAGGAAGAAAGAGTGGTTACTTCTTCAGTAACTGTGGTTCTTCTTAGTGATGTGACTAGCGTGGATCCCATACTCAGCTTTCAGCTCTGGTGCTCAGTCCTCACCCTCAAAAGGTTTTGAGTTGTGATGGTATTAAAAGCAACTCTTGGTGCCTCCAGGTTTTATACCATTACACAGAGACCGGAGAGAAGTTGCATGAGCAACATGTTTCAATTCCACTGATGACTCTGATTCACAACTATTCAATTTTTACTTTCAGGCATGTCCTTTTATAATGAGAGTCCTCTTGACAGCATCAAATCATTGGTTATAATGTCTGGAAAGTTAATAACACATGCCCAATAAGAACAATGCACAGCAGCCATACAAAATACTACCCTCATATTATTTCAAATATGAGAAATAACTACAATCTTTCTAGTTCTACCAGCAAACTAAGCTTCAGCTAGATAGCCAAATCAAAGTCAGCTTTGCAGGGGAAACCCTTAGCTTTTTATGTGTTTTTTGGGGACAGGGTGGGAAATAAATTTTTGCAAAACTGTATGATGTTATCCTTGTCTTTAGAATTACTTCCGCGTTCATACTCATAGCTCAGTTTTGTCCGTGCATTTTAGTATTAGGACACCTGAGAAGAAAGTGACAGCAGTTCATGGATTTGAGACTATCTTGGCCAGACCTCTTCAGTATAACTACATATTACTTTTTGGCATAACTCATTTTTCAGTTGCATTTAATCACTTTTCCCATGAATAATTTCACTGTATAGCAAAAGCGCTGTAAGATAAACAATCCAGGATTTGGTGTAACATCATCCACCTGAAGTGAAAGGTTTGAAATGTTTCTTAATCTCAATATTTAAAACTGTTAGCTGTTTAGTGTATATGTGATATAAAATCCCATATATAACCTGAAACATATTACTGAATGCTAGCTATATATGAAATAATTTTGTTGATTTATATGTGAAGTGCACAAGATTGGTATGAACATGACATAGCACCTGTTACCATTGGTAAGTGTATACCACGTACATGCGTGTACACCAAAGCAAAGATTATGACTGTTTAGTTGGAGGACGAGAAAATAGAAGTCTGCAGATGCAGATTTTTGTGTATGGGCAACAGGTGCTGTATAACGTATTTAATGAAGCCTTAAGAATTCATTTTGAGGTCAAAGAGGTATGTTTGGTAAACCTGCTTTTTCCTTCCTTTTTTCTCTCTCCAGCTCAGAACACTGGAATCTCAACTTTGTACAGGAATTCGTATGGTGCACCTGCTGAAGATATCAAACACAACCAGGTAAGTGTGGAGACGAACATGTTACTGTTCCAGATGGCAAAAGACCAGTGTAACATCTTGTATGGAAACTAAGAAAAATATCTCAAAGATCGATAAGTCTAGATTAGAGGAACTGAGTCATCTGCTTGTGCAAATGCAAGCAATTCCACTGGCTTCAGACAAGCTATGTTCTTTATGCTAATGGATAATTTCAGCCCAAGTTTCAAAAAATGTCCAACAGCTTCTGACAGCATATGCACAAAAATTATCTAAGGTGTTTAAGCCTTTAACTCATAATGAAATCAAGAGGGGCTTGAGACCTGAATGCCTTTAAAGTTCTGGGTATGTGTGACACAGACTACAAAAGCCAAGCTAATGTTAATGGGCACTTCTACTGGCTCTGGTGTCTCATGATGTCCTGTGCCAATGAACTTGGTTAAGTCCGGTCACATCTTATTACTTGAGTATAGCCATCATAAAATTCAGCACCACTGCTGACACCACATGCACGGCTCACGTGCTAAGGCATCCTAGCAGAAACTCAAGTATTGAACGGTCCTGGAGAAAGAACCCCCTGTATCTTTTCCAGGGATGCGTACGCTACACTTACGTGTAGCTAAAGCCCTCAGGTTTGCCATTCAGTCACTCCAGAAGCGTGACTGTAGCAAGGCTTCTTGCTTGGTTGTTTTTTAATGTATGCATTGGGGCACGGGCAAGAGAAAATGTAGCATTTCATCGGCAAGGACACTTTCTCATGTATATACATCAAAGCCATTCGGTCTAGAGTTTTGAGACTCTTTTAAAAATGTCCTGTCCCTGAAAACCAGAAAGCAGTAAGTATGCCTGGATAAGGTGGGCATTACAAAAATGTAATTGGCAGCATGGGTGCCAAGCTAATGCACTCACAGAAAAAGTTGCAATATTGACATGAGCAGCATTCATATAGCTGGGATTTCCAGTATAGTATTTCCTCAATCCCTGGGAAACAGGCATTTTTCTGCACCCATAGGCTTTTGTTTCATCATTATGTGTAATGCTACTTTATACATAATTATCTCAACTCCTTAATATTTTCACAACTTCCCTATGTAATATGCAAAAGTTACAGCATTTTTCAACTAGAGAAATGAGATGAAAAACCATTTAAGGAAAGCACCTAAAATGATTAGTAATATCAGACAGGTAAATGAATATTTAGTAAAATTGAGAAAAATATTTTTCTCTGAAATTTTTTACAAGATTACCTGAAATTTCAATTTAAAAGACTGATATCTCGGTTTTAATCCACCAACTTAAGGTGAAGACATTTTCTGATATTCTGTGCCCCCATTTCTCTTTATTGGTTTTTATTTTTAATTAGCCAGTATTTCCTGTGGTGCACCATATTTCTTCTTTGTGTTCAGTGCATGAAGGTGTTTCTGCTTTTATTGCATTTAAAGAGATGAAGCCCTTCTAATTAACACAATATTTAGAGAAAATAAGGGTATGAGGTATTGTAACAGCAGGTGCACTTTAACTGCAGTCATGAATCAACTAATTTGATTTTTGGGGTGAGAGTTTGAGCAAAAACAAAACCAAAAAAAAAAACCCACCAAAAACCAAAACCAATTTTCCACCTTTTCCCACTTGCTTTCGCAATGAAATGTCAGGTTTATGATTGACATATCAGAAATAATGTTTTTAGCTAAAAAGAACCCAGAAATACTACTTCAGTCCACTATTTTCTATTCAAAAATTGACCGTCTCTAACTTCTTGGCATATAAATAGGTCAGTTGCTTAGTATAGAATTTTCCTCCTGCATCCGAAATTAAACACCTGTGTGAATATGTGAAACAAAACGAGGGGCTCAAGGTCCTATACACCTTGATAGCAGTACTAGAAATAGAAACTAGAATAGTTGTGCTCCCTTGTGCTGTTCTAATATTGGGCCCAGTGTTGTAAGATCACTTGTAGGATTGTTAGAGGACATGGACAGCCTTTTGCACTCTATGCATAGAGTCCAATACAGACATGCTTTGAAAGAGTATCACAGAGTTTGGGACATAGCAGTGCAACTGTTCCTCTCTTCTTGAAGGAGCATTACTAATTCTTGCAGAGTCAGCAGGATCTGCAAAGTCTTCTGACACCAACATCTGAGCATCAATATTCCCAGTGATGACCATTTGAGGATTGAAAGGCTATATCATTTTGCAGTCACAAAGTCTGCCCAAACTTAACAGAGGTGGCATAGAGTGAAAGGTCGTGTTCCAACTATAAGAACAGAGACTCGCTAGGGCTGTCTGAAAATAACATGGCAAACTTAGGTTAGGGGACCGCCTGAGATTTTTTTCTGCATATCATAAATATTTCAGCTTCAAGGCAAGTTGCTGGAATGTAGCAACCACACAAGATTGCCAACATGATGTGTTAAGGAGGTGGAAAGAAGATGGTTCTGCTTAACAGTAGCAAAAGAACACACTTCAGGGCACTTAGCTTGAACTTTTCTCATGTCAGTGCCCTGAAGACTAAATGGTTCTTAAGGATATGGTGTCACTCTAAATCTCACTTGTGGCAAAGGCAGCTGCAAAATGTTCAGCATCTTTGGAGTATATATCACTTTTGTTCAGATTCTTCAAGGCTGAGTTTTGGCCACCAATGTTTGCATTATATAGCTGTAAAATAGTCAGAAAGTTATCTACAGATTATAGTTATGAAAGTAACTGTAAGCTACGCTGCTTGAACTACTTTTGAAGTAAACCAGCATCTTTAGCAGCAATCATTAAATAATAAATGTATTTAATAATAATATTAAATAATAAATGTAAAGAAATGTAATGACAAGGCAAAGCTGTAGAATTAATTCACTACCATGCAATACCTTGAGCAGATGTTAAGACGCATGATAAACACAGAGTGAGATTTACTCCTTCTGCCATCCTGTTGCCCACAATAAGTTGTGTCTAACAAGCTGTGGGTATTACTATCTTTCAGGTTTCAACACAGCCAGTTCCACAGGAGCCCAGCAGAAAAGATTATGAACCATATCAGCCGTTTCAGAATTCAACAAGAAACTATGATGAGTCCTTCTTTGAGGACCAAGTGCATCATCGTCCACCTGCAAGCGAATACAACATGCACCTGGGACTAAAGTCAACTGGCAACTACGTCGACTTCTATTCAGCTGCTCGTCCCTATAGTGAACTTAACTATGAAACAAGCCACTATCCAGCCTCTCCCGACTCCTGGGTTTGAGACTTGGGCAGATACAAACGCTCCAGGAACTGTGCATGTGCATGCATACCACAAGACATTTTTTTTCCTGCAAATTTAGTTTGTTAAAGCCTGTTCCATAGGAAGGCCCAGATAACCAGTACGGAAAAAACTAAGAGATTTTTTTAGAAGGCTAAAAGATACGAAGGCTAAACCTGGGAGTAATTAGAAAGAAATATATATATACATATATATATTTTACAGTGTGGGGCAACTTTACTGTTGGCCTGTAGAGTCTAAAGTTCGGTGCTGTATATTGAATGTGGCTGAAGGAAGGAGGGAGAACATGACAGTGGATGTGGGTCAAGAGTTAAGCACAAGTAACTGAGCAGCGTACATACTTTATGGGGAACAGCTTCTCACACTTTGTTTAATATCCTCATTCATTGTGAATCTAGGCTTCAAGTTGCATTTGGGGTTTCCTCTGTACAGCAAGATGTTTCTTGCCTTTTGTTAATGCATTGTTGTAAAGTATTTGATGTACATTACAGATAAAAAAAACCAAGTGCATTGTGTATATTACACCAATGCCACAGTGTTTCTTCATCTATGGTTCTAAATATTGCTTCAATTTCAAATTTTGAAAGATGTATGAATTTCCAGTTTTTTGTTTTCTTTTCCCCGGTGCGTTTTAACAAAAAAAAAATCAAAAAAAATCAAAAAAACAAAAAGGAATATTTAGCAGTATTGTTCGTTCTGATATGTGAATTTGTTTGTGGCAACTAAAAAAAAAGGCATTCAGCAGTTTCTGACAATTAACATTCATCATTCCACACTCCTTGTCAACGAAGTGCTTTTTCACTGCCTAAAATTTTAGATGTAGATATTTGAAATAGATTTTTTTCATTTATACCAGTTTTCTTTATGATGATACAGTGTTAAAAGAAAATAAATTACAATTGATCTGTCATCCATATTTGCTAAGAATGTCTATTTCCAAGAACCTACCATACAAATACACATTCTTACTTGTGTGTGTCCACGTATGCATAGTATTCTGTGTGCGTGTGTGTTTGAGCGTGTGCGTTTGCGTGGCGTAAGACTTCTTTTCATCCAATGTTTTCCTTGTTCAAGCTTCAATTTTTGTTTGATTTTCAGTTTTTTTAAACAGTGGAAACTCCAGGATGTGCTTTCTCTTACTCACTCTCTTAACCATTGATAGCAATTCAAAATCGTTAGGCTGCATACTCACAGAGGAAGGGGTTATCAGATTTTTTTTCACTGACTCCTTCACCCTTAGGTGCCATTTCCTTTAAAATAGCATCTCTTGATCTTCTCTTGAGGAAATTTCATTACTCCCCAGCCACCAACCAGCAAGTGCTCAAGGAAGGCAGATTTTGATTTTGCCATCTCCCTGAGAGAATGGAAAGGAAAGACCCAACAGACTTAAGTCTGGAGTCTCCAAACTTAAGAAGAGTCCAACTTGTGAACCATTAGGACAATCATTTATTTTAACCCATACCAAAAATAAAACCTGATACCCAAAACACATTCCTCAAATATGAAAGATACCAACCATGTCTGGGCATTTAAAGTAAAACCCTGAAAAAGAAAAAGTGTAAGTGACAGAGGTGTTGGGTTGGTTTGGGGTTTTTTTAAATTAAAAAATAGAAAAGGAAACTAGGCTAGGAGGCCAGAAGAGCTGGCATATTCATCTTAAGTTCTTGGGATTCTGCAAGTAAAAAAAAAAAGAATCTAGCATTTCTTCATTTCTTTGATTCAGGCAACAGTTCAGCGTACAGTTTTCACAGCATAAGACCCACCACAAATGGAGGAGTTGTAAATTGCTTAAATTACAATTAAGGAATTTGTTTTAGGTTGGAAACATTTCTGTGATTAGTCACTGTAATAGTCTTAACATCACCTGGCACGCTTCTGGCTGTGCACAGGGGGAGAAGTCTCTCGCAAGTCATCGCCTGCTTTATAGGACGCAGCCCGAGTAGTTCACGCGGGCGGGTATTGTGACGTAGAATTGGTTTATTGGTAATCTAGGACTATAGTTTAATCTTTTTGGCAGCTTTTCCCAGTGTACGATATGTAACCTTATCTGCTCTTTGTAGTAAACGGGGAAAAAAATCGCATGCAAAAAAATTTTTAAAAAATTTAAGAAAGGGTGGGTGGGAGGGGCACTGTGGGCCAGATGTATAGTGAGGTAGATAAAAATATTATTCATAGTTTTGGACACAGGTTGTTTATATTTTATTTATTACATTGATTTTAATAAGATAAGTGACATTTGCAGTGCTCTTTTGAACAAAGCACATTTTCAGTATAAAAACTTTTTTTTAATGAAGAACGTCACTCGCAACTTGAAGTTCTTCTTGACTGCCTGATAGCCACCAGGCTGGTGCAGTTCTCCAGCCGCAGGATTCCCAACAGGCCGAGGGGATCCGTCATTCTGTTTGAAGTTCTTAGGACAGGAGGTTATTGTAAGTTGGATTTATTTCCATTCTTCAAACTACTGAAATGCCCACATTGCCCCCTTTCAGCTCCTCTTAGGAATTACTTGGAGTCAAATGTTGACCATTGCTCAAGTGAGAGATTCTGGATCAATGAAGTGGCATAAAATACCTTTTGTCTATAGTTTGTGTTGTTTTGTTTCCATTCTTCTGTAGTGGCAAGCGCTCCGACTGATAACGTTCACTCTTGCTGTACTGAGTTTTGAGGTGGTGTTGAATTACCTGGCTTCTTTTCCAGGCTTGGAAATCCAACACTGCTGCCATACTGAGCAAGATATATATGATGCATTCTTTTTAATATTGAGGAAAGTATCATTACCTATTGCTGTTCCCTTCATTCTTGTACTAGATCACACACAGAAATAGAGAAGAAACAAAACTGTTCCAAAAAAATGTATAAAATGCAATTGATGTACTGTAAAATGTTGGATTTTTTTTTAACAAGCCTCGTATTAGAATCTTGTTCAGCTGTGTAGAGCTATATAAATCTCACTGTTTTATTAAATGCTGTTTATGGTCTGGAAGGAATGGTTAACCTATCTCAAGATTAACAAATTTGCACTAACATGAGCAATATTGATTTGAAAAAAAAAATATGAATTCAATATTTAAAAGATAAACTATGATTTTAAAGGTATATTAACACTGAAAGTACATTTTGACAAATAACATATTTAAGCCCAAAATATAAATGGTTATGTCAGATAACACAAAAGAACTATAACAATATAGATTAAGAAAAACAATGTGTTTCACTGTACATGTTGCTAACATGTACAAAGACAAACTCATATTGACATATTTTCTATTAATAAATCCTACTGTATTGTGCAGAATCGCTGGTCATAGTGCAATATGTTTAAACTCAGAAGTTGACTCCATAGATGGATGCCTAGCTTCACACAGCCAACAAACCCCTGCAATTTATTTATTTTAAATAATAATCAGATAGCTAACTTTCAGCTCTCAAGTCATTCACTGCCTCCTCCCTCTCCACCAAGTTTATGAGCACAACCTGATCTACAACAGTGAGCGAAGGGGAAGGGTATTTTTGAGAGGAACACCCAATTCACCCCTAATTATGGCTGCAAGAGCTCAGCTGCCGCCACTTACAGAGAGATAGTTTATCTACACCTGTAGAAAAACTAAAAAGCTCAAGGCTGGTGCCACTGGATAGGAACATGCTGTAAAAAGTATGATCTTGGCCCCAAAGTTACGTTGACCGTGGCCAAGAAAAAAAGAGCGAGCCATTAATTTACTCGTGCATTGCTAGTAGTCCCAGCGTGCAGTGCGTGTAAGGGCTCGGGAACAATTGTTTCCTGGGACTGGGTTGTGTTAGCCTGCAGAAGCATCTCACCGGGGAGACCTGCAACTCAAATCAGAAATGCTGACATTATTTTATACCTTGGCACAGCACGGGCTGTGCAAGCCAGTGCACTGCAAGGGAGGCTTTCTCAACTCCTCCGCTCCTGTGACTCATCCTCTCCTGCCAGCAGGCAGAAAGAGCTCTGAATTTAGTGTTATTGCTTGTATCGCGGGGAGTGGTGAGAAGAGTGGGAGGGATGGAGACAGCAATCCAAGGGCGGGGGGAAACAAACAAGGGGACTAAAAATACAGAAACTCAGAGCTTGTGCATGAAGACAGATACACACCCATAATTACTAACAGTGGAATGGACCCAACAAGAGATTTTATGCACCGAGATCATCAAATATTACTAACAAGCTAATGTACTGAACATTTAATAGCAGCAACATGATGCACGCAAACCTTTATGCTAGAAAAGTGGGAGGGAGCAGCAGAGGGAAATCACAGGTCACTGTTGGGTACTTCCAGCTTCAGCCAGCAGAAGGTGGTGGGCATGAGGACAGCAGCTGCTTAGTGCTGGGAAGGAGAGAGGAGAGGGATGAGATCCTGATCAAAGACTTTAAGAGTAGGTCAAAAAGACATTAGGCAGCTAAAACAGAGGCAACTTTTTGCAAACCTCCCCCACTCGCCCGGCCATCCTCAACAGCAGAGTGTGGTCGCCCCAGCAGGTACACAGACACGGTGCACGCAGGGGACAATCCCATCACAGACCCAGCTTGCAAAGGCCCTTTACTATCAGCTGGGCAATACCCAGTACAGCTGTGTGTCTGAGCGGCCACCCGCGCTGAACACTGCCGGTGCTGGGGCTGGGCTTGCCGAGGAGTGGCTCCAGCCACTTGCAATTTGGAGCCCAGCGTTTTCCCTGGAGGCCAGATGCACACCAACATCTGCTGAACTGTGCAGTGCTGGCTCTTTTCCAGGGGACGAGCCAGTTTTTAAAGAGTAGCCTAAAGCCATTTTCAGACATTTAGGCTGAAAGTGGGAGATCTGAGTTTCATCCCCAGGCAAGGGGATTGAAGCCTGCAGCTGATACCTATAGGGAGGGGGGCATCCCCGCCTTCCAGGCTGTTCTAAAAAACAAGTGAGAAAAACAGTGACTATCACGTCTTTTGATAGCCTGGGTTAGGAGCACCTGCTCCTCACTCTCGCTCCACTCTTCTGAGGGCCAACCCAAACAACCCCATCTAACACAAGCACTTCAAATTCTTTCTCCCCAACGCCCCGCCCGAGTTTTGCACCATCTCGACTGGGCCACGTCGTTCCAAAGATCGGCACACCACAATCCTCTGCAAGTCCAGCAAGGCACATGCATGAGTCCTGGTGCTAACACACTCTAGCAGGACTCCATGCCAATGCATTGTTCTTAAACCTAATTCCCAGTCGAACTCACTTTAGTGTTTTTAATGCAGTTTTAAAAGCAGGTGCCTTCCTCTGTGGGCATTGGTATTGCTTTGCCAGAAGAAAGCGCGTGCTAAATTCTTGCAAAGCGTAAAACTTTAGCTTACACCTAATTTTAAGGCCCACAGAAGTCCCTGGAAAGACTTCCATCAGCTTCACCAAGCCGCGGCTCAGGCCCAAAGTGAAAACAGGTGAAGAATTGGTGTAACCTTCTGAAAGGATGAGCACATCAAGGCCGCTCTTGCCAGCACACCAAAGGCTGCAACCTTCTAATAGCTAAAAGGAGAAAAAAAGCAAGTTATTTGCTATTGCCTGTCTGTCAAAATTTACTAGAGCCTTTGGCTCGCTGTAATTTTATTTTCACTGCTTTAAGAGAGTGACATAGATAAAAAGTACTTGCAGTGACTGATTGCTGCAGTTAATTTCAGTAGCCAGATGAGTAGTTTCAGACACTGAAATACCTTTCTTTTCCAGACAGGCAAAATCTGAAGCTTGCCACTAAATCTAGGAAAGCGGGATAGCAGTGGTTTGCTGATTCACTATTTTTCACAAATGCTATTAAAATATTAATTCACATAATATTTAATTAATTCACTTTTCATTTCTACATAGCCCAGTGGCTATGGGAGTTGCTTTTTACATGATTTACTCATTTTACATAAACGTTATAAAGGCAGAAAATATTGGTAACTAAACACGTCAAGACAATAACTAACACATCAAGGTTGAAGAGAAAAGGTGTGGCAGAGAATTCAGGCTACTATGTGCAGACACAATCAATTATTACCTCTGTTTGACATCAACTCATAGAGGAAAAAAAGAGCATCTACTGTATGAAGCCTAACATCTTCCACAGCGAATATCAGTCCCTTTAAAAAAAGACTTACACCCTTTTCCTCAAAAAAAAAAAAAAAACCCAAACCAAAAAAACCCCACAGCTTTTTCCTCTAAGCTACCCTGGGTTTGACCTTTTATTGGGGTGGCAGGAGGGGAGGAGAATTTGCATTACATGCAATATTTGAACAATGTTTTTTGTCGCTTTTGTTTCTGCCTGAGGTCTGTGGACGTGAGTAAGAAGGCCACTCACTGCAGTGCTGTAGCAGCATTAAGCAAAACAAAGTATGCAAAATTACATTTGCCACATTACAAAATGTGACAAACACCACTTCTAATACCCTGGCTACCACTGCAGGCTCGCCATCATGAGAAAGAAAAAAAGAAAGTGGCTGGTTCTTTTGAAATGACAGCCTTCTGTTACACGGACACACCAGCCATCAGTCAAGAGTTAAAGAGCGAACAGCGCAAAAGCTGCTCAGAAAACACCCACCGACAGCCGTGGGGCCGAGCAGGGCAAGCTGCAGCAGCGCGTGGGGCAGCCCACTGTCTGTGAGGCCACCGCAGGCTGGGGGCCGAGGGACAGCGACAGTGGGCAAAAGTGGGCAGAGGCATCTTAGCCCTTGGCAGGGCACAAGTGCTGGAGCCGAGGAGCGAGTGCTAGCGGGAGGAGCGCTGCGGCTGCTGCAGCTTCGGGGAGCTCAGCACGGACCAGGCAGCCCTGCCTTATGTTTCTGCTGCAGCTCAGCCAGGGACCTTCCAGTTCAGTTTTTTTGCTTTACCTTCAGTTAGAATAGTTTAAGAGGTCACCCGTTTGGGGGTTTTCTCCTCTGGTTCCTTTTTAATAATGTAACAGTTGTTATGATCCAGTCCGATTACTAAAACCCAGGTGCAGAGCCAACGCCTGCATGTCAGCAACTCATTCTGCTCTTGCAGTCACAGCTTATCTGTGATGGAGAAAAAAAAAAATCTCAGTTAGTAGAAACTGATAATTATGTGTCCTGAACAAAATTTGTATTTTGCTCAAATTTTAAAATAAAAAAACTGGAAACTTTAAATATGCCTGGTCTGCTGGCGCATTAAAGCATGGGCAGCAGCTCACACCGCTGAGCAAGGCTCAGGTCTGGGCAAACAGCGAGAAGGTGTTTGAGCAGGAGACTACAGACTGCCTGAGTGGGAAGGTACTGCCCACAGGTTACCGCACAGTCTCCACCAAGGAGGAGGGCTCCGTGCCAACATACAGGCTTCAGTAACGTCTTTTAAGTTAGTAAGAAGGGAATGTAAAGTTGGAAGCCAGAGACCAGGAGAATTAAAGCCGCAGTTGTTAACACAGGGGAAAGCGCGAGCCTTCCCACAGCTAAGGTCTGTGGTTTGGGCTTTTTTGGCTTGTTGTTTTTTACTTTCGGTAATTAGGGTTTAGGGCAATAACATTTTTGATGTAACTGTCTGTGGAATGTGTTTTGACTAAGTAAAAAGAAAAGTGATGTTAATACATATAATCAAAATATACAGTTGGAGATAAGTTGTTTTGACTTCCTAAAATTTGATGTATATGTGTAGGGTAGGTTAAGATAATGATTTGGTTTAACAACACTGTGATGTAAATGCAAATTACGTACTCTAATAGACTGTGAAATTCCAGATCTATCAGGGTAGCTGTGTATGCTGTACGCAGTTAATTAATGACTGTTCAAATCAGCAAAATTAAGGTTAAAAAGGTGTTAAAAGACAGGAGGTTTTTGGGGCTGCTTCCTAAAGTGACAAGTCATGGCTGTCATTTGTCTTGTCTCTGCCATGCCACAGTTTAAGTGTGATGTTTGTCTGCTGTATTAACATTGATTTAAAAAATAAAAGCAGTTTTATAAACCAGAACAACTTCAGTCACAGCTAAGCCTGACCCGCTGAACTAGGGGATGTAAAATGTGGGAAATTAACTGTATATTCTTTTATTGTGTTTCCAATACCATGTCCAGAAATCATGAATTATCCCAGAAAGAACTGGAACTCTTTTACCTTCAGGGATTTACTCTGTGCCTTGCTGATGGCACTTACTGCCTCTCACAAGGCCATCTGTCAAGGCACCGATGGCGCCCCACAGTATGGCCAACAATATTTTCATGAAATCTCAGCAAAGGGGTACGTGTTTGGGAAGCAAAACAGCAGGTCTGTGTCTTGCCACAACCGAACTCCTGATCCTTCCTCCAAGACCTTCATCCACCCCACGTAGGGCTGGAGGGCTGGAAGAGCAGAAAGGGGATGTGACTGCCCCAACCCGCTATTTGAAATAAATCACCACCTGGAACTAGGAGCATCTAAAACTGTTCAATGACATCTTAGCTCTACTTTTTTCAGTGTGTGGGCTCCAATATAGTTTCCTTATGTGATTTTGGCTAAAAGGCGATAGAAGAGGAATTTTTTTACAGCAGGAACACTTTGGGGCAATTTCATCTTAGACAAACCCGCTGGAAACATGGGGTAATTCAGACACTATTAACTACGATGTACCAGGTGCGCCTCGCTCTTCTGTGCCGTCGGGATAGATCTAGTGGCTGATGCCTAAAAGCAAGCAATCCTACCTGCAAAATTACTCCAGAGGGGAAAAGGAGCTAAAAAAGGGAGAAGTACTCTCTGAAGATGTGGTGGAGAGAAAGAAAGATAAGTGGAGTGACCAGTGGGCTGGCCTGTAACAGGGATAGCTGGCACTTGTCATTTCACTGGGCTCAGGAGGCATTTCTGCTGAAAGAGACAACACACTGTAAAGCAGAGAAGGGTTTGTAGCTGTAGGTATGTGGATGGCCAGGCCAGCTAGGTGCCTGGGGTGAATAATTGCTCTAAGATAAAGCAATAGCAGCTGGTCCTGGGATGCAAAAGTTACACTCTAAAAAAAAGAAAAACATCAAACACCTTTTTTCTTGCTTATGAGTTTTGGAGTCAACTGTGAAGTGAAGAAGCTGTTCTAGGAGTGTCCTCTATGCAAAAGGACTTCATAGGTCCTAAGCGATAGATCAGTTTTGTGGCAAGGTGAAATAACAAAAACAGCAAGCAGAGCTGGCTGGAGTAGCTGGCAGAGCAAGGCACAGCGTGGGGCACAATGAGTTGCTGTGTTCATCTCCTTGTCAGCTTCTCATTTTTCTCCCTTTCAATAAAATATTTTAAGGCAATGGGTGCACCATGGCAAAGAGAGAAATTTAGCTTATTGAATGCGAAAAAGTTTCCAGCTTAATTTTTTTCCCATGCCTCTGGAGGGGGCTGAAGCCAGTGTTTTATTAGCAACCTCCTTAAACGCACCCACTGCTCCCGTTACTGCCAATCAAGTCCTGGCAGACTTGACTCGTTGTTGTACCTGGGTCAATAAGCAAGATGATAAGCAATACTGCCACTGGGAACTGAAGTTAACTGGGGCTTAATGAAGTCAAACCAGTTTGATGTAATGGAAGAGACTTGCAAAGCAAAGGTCCTGAGAGTTTAAAGTGCCTTCTGGAAAGAGAGCTCCCTTAATCACAGAAAGGGATGAAAGGCAGCGTGCCTACAGGAGCGGCAGAGGTGCGCTGAGTCTGTCAGGTCTTTGCACAACACTGTACAGCTGCCTGCTAAGCTGGACATGCAGTTCGCTGTGTGTTTTCGGTGCCTTTGCTCAGGACAGGAGGCACCATCCACTCTTACTGCCCCAGAGGAGACAGGACTGACAAGGGCTTTGCAGCAGTTTGTCCTCCGCTGCAGTCCCAGCGAGTGGCCACGTCTGGGTGGTGGCCGGACAGAAATGTGGCTCATCCCATGTGTGGGTGGTACTGGCAGAGGCTCAAGAGCTAAGGAGAGCCGTGGGGGAACCAAGACTTCACTGAGCTCAGACACTGAGACAGAGATAGGCCAAGGTCAGCAAGGCTGTCAAGCAATAATAATATTAATGCAAACGATGCATTTGTATTAATAGTAAGTTTTAAGCTTTATAACAATAACAGAATGTATTAAGCCTCAGGCCTTGTCTGGATTTGTCTGGTTTTGAACTCATTTCAGCAATATTTGTGAAAATCATCCCAGAACTTTTGTAACAGCAACTCTGTTATCCATCTTTCTTTGGCCGTCTTAGTATTTATATGTCTTAGCTGAGGTTTTGCTTAGCCTTGCGAAATTGTGTGGTGTCAGCAGTCAGCACGAGCAAAAATACTCATCCAAATACAGGAGGGATAAAGTATAACCAATTAAACAGTTGTAGATTAAGGCATGAACAGCATGTGATAAGTGAGGAAAGGAGCACATGAGCTGCATCCAAGGCCAAGCTGATGCGCATTACAGAGCATCAACGTGCCCTCGAGCCAATCAACCTGAGGGGAACTAACAGGGGCTGGATGTTAACCGGGTTAACAGCAGATATGTAAGGGAGATGGATATACTGCTTTTTCCCCCACTGGAGGGGTACCAGAAGAGGGTGCTCTGGACAGAAGGAGCTCCTGTCCGACCTTTCTCAGGCCTGGTAAGCTTAGGGAAGGAAAATGAACTTAGCTATGAACGTGTGTCTGTTGCTATATTCAGCCTTTCTTCTTGACCTCAGTTTTCCAAAAGCAGAATGAGAGAACCCTTTGCCTATGGCCTGCTGAAGCTGACTCTGATTAGGACAGATGCTTTAAAGTATAGATAGAATTCAGCATAGAGAGATGAGATCAAATACTGTTTTCTTCTTTGTGCTCTTTGTGCTGTTGCTATCGTCCCCTGAAAGGATGATGAATGTTATTCTTATGTGTTTGATAACTGATTTGCATTATTTACTTATTTAATTTCTTTAATGTTGATAGAGCTAAGTAGTACAGTATGGATTATATTGATTTTTCTGGAAACAAAATATTTGTCTGCAATTTCTATTAATTCACTGAAGCCATTTATGCCTTCCAGTGATAATCAAATAATGCATAACTGGCTTTCTATTGCTTTCAGGAAGCATCAAGGATGACGTGTGATCAATTCATAAAGTTCAATAGACACTGGAGCTCTGTTCTTTATAAAACTGTCTTAATTGTCTTCATAAAAGTAAAAATGGGATCCTAACACTGGGTTTACATCAGAGAGTGCCTAGAGCTCTTCATCCTGGGTAAAGCTTGGTTCCAGAATTCACTTGCTCATCCAATCGATCAAAGTCAATAAACATTTTGTGTTGCAGGGAGCACCTCTTGTTTTGGACTCCCCAGACATGGTGTAGTCTGGAGGAATAAGTTCTGAATCAGGACAAACATCCATTTTAATTGAGCTCTTCGGCTAGATATGTGGTTTTTGAAAAGCACATGCACAGGGACTTGTTAAAGAGAGCTTTTATAAATTTCAGTAAGTCAATATTGCTTTTCAGTCCTGAAGGGAAACCACACTCATCATTAGAAAAATCTTCCTTGCCTGCATCTGCATTGCAAACTATGAAGAATCTGTGCAGCAGTACCCCGTGTCAGGCTTCAAAGCTAATGGTCCACTATCCTTTTATAGCAATGTAATGGAAGTCAATTGTATTTGCCAATTCTAACACCTGTTAGCACAGAAAGACTTCTTTTGTCAAGATATTTTCCAGATGGATTCCTGCAATGTGTCTATGAGGACAGGTTGTTTTACTGTGTTGACTAGAGTTTGAATGTGCATTTTGTACAAAAAAAAAAAAAAAAAAAAAAAAAATATAAGGCTGCAGCATTTGTCAAAATTGCAGTTCAGTTTCTGCATATCATCCCTCCCACTAATTTAGTTCCCATTTTTTGTTAATATCCTACACAAGAGCAATTTCTTTTTCATGAGGAAACGATCTTCCCCCTTATCTGTTCTAAAGGGTTAAGTAGCTTTTTCATTGCGCTTAGGAACATAACTGTAACCTTGAGTTTTTCATAAAAGCCTTTCTTTCCTTCAAGGGCATGCTGCCTAAATTCCTCCAACTTTGCTGCTCTGATTTGCATATTAAAGAATTGTTTCTTCTTGCAGAAAAACAGTGTGAGCGAAATCCATGGCTTTTGATGCCAACAGTAAGCTAGATTAATGTTAGAGAAAATAATTACAGAGACCAAAATAGTATATAACTTACTAGAGAACTAACAAGGCAGTAGCTAGTCACAGGGTTAACAGCTTGAAGAGAGAGTTCTGTTTCAAAGGCTTTTATCTTCCAACAGCTGTCTGTAAAAGAAAATTGTCATGAGAATACCTAATACTTAAATACCATGCTGTATCTGTAGAGCTGAGCTGGGAGGGCATGTATTACTGTGCTGGTTTTGGCTGGGATAGAGTTAATTTTCTTCAGAGTAGCTAGTATGGGGCTGTTTTGGATACGTGATGAAAACAGTGCTGATAATGCAGACATGTTTTAGTTGTGGCTAAGTAGTGCTTACACTAATCGAGGACTTTTTCAGCCTCCCATGCTCTGCCAGGTGCACAAGAAGCTGAGAGGGGACACGGCTGGGACAGCTGACCCAAACTGGCCAAAGGGATATTCCATACCATATGGCATCGTGCTCAGCATATAAAGCTGGGGGAAGAAGAAGGAAGGGGGGACGTTCGGCGTGATGGCGTTTGTCTTCCCAACTAACCATTACGCGGGACGGAGCCCTGCTTTCTTGGAGATGGCTGAGCACCTGCCTGCCGATGGGAAGTCATGAATGAATTCCTTGTTTTGCTTTGCTTGCATGCGCGGCTTTTGCTTTGCCTATTAAACTGTCTTTACCTCAGCCCATGAGTTTTCTCACTTTTACCCTTCCGATTCTCTCCCCATCCCACCGGCGGGGAGTGAGCGAGCGGCTGTGGTGCTTAGCTGCCTGCCAGGTTAAACCACAACATTACCCACACACAAAACCACATCACAAAAAACCCAAGCATCCCAAAGCCCATATGTAGTGGCAACATGCAGAACAAGTCAAGGATTCAGTAAATGCTGTGGACTCTTCTTTTTAAAAGTCCAGTTTTTACACCCAGCTTTCAGTCCTTTTTGCCTAGCAGTAAAAGTGCTAAAGTGGACAATATGATGTCTATCTTATGAAGGATTTAACATGCAGCCTGACTGATGGTCATAATCAGATTGAAGTGGTCATAAACTTGAGCGTCGAAGGTGTTGGAACAAAGCTCTTTGACCACTTCAAAAGGTAGGTGGGAGAACCAAAGAGACACTCCACTGTCTGTCTACACATAAGCTTTGCGTACGTACAGGCTGCGTTTTTCCTATGAAAAGATGATGAAAATGAACATGTCTATAATACAGTTTATTTGCCTGTATGTGAAGAGCCAAATACATTTCCCTGTGTTTTGTATTCCTGAAGGCTACAGTACTTTTTGATAATCACAGACATTTTAGAGAAGAAGCAAAAATCATGAAAGTTCTTCTGTTGTACAGTTTTCCTTGGTTGGAGTTAGCAACATTTGCAGGTTTCTTTACCATGTCTGTAGCCAACTATCTCCTACAAATTTACTTGCTGCTAAATTCTGTCTGAACGTGAGGTCTATGGCCTCTCCTACAATTGTCTCTTTCACTGTCCGTTTAGGACTATCCTACTAATGCAGTCCTGAGATGCATATATGCCACCCAAACAAAGTTGAGCCTTTTTTTTTTTTTTAATCCCCTCCCCACTTGTCTTTGAATGAAACAGCCTGAACTAAAATACCCTATTCCTTCCTTTTTTCCTTTCACAGAGCAGCCAACCATTTGATCAACTAAATAACATCATTTCCAGAAATTGAAGCATACTGATTTCCCACACTGAGACTATCTTTAAAGAATAGAGTCAATCATCTGAGCTGCACTTACACCACAGAGCTAAGGTGCAATGAAAAAGTGATCAGAAAGAGGTATTAGAACTGCTTCCTCTAAGGTCTTGCCCTTTGCTGTCATTTGTGGAGGATGCCTTTCACCACCTGTCAAGGCTTCAGTCTTGCCAACAATCACTCTAACTCACCCCTATGTAAGAAAGTGTTGCCATCATTAGCATTTAGCTAATATGCCATCACAAGCTTTTGCATCTCATTAAGTAATAGCATGTTCTGTGGAAGTTCTCATCATATTTTCTCACTTTTGAGCACCTTTTTTGGCGGAGGTGGCACATACGAAGTTTTCCAAACCAACTTGCTTGTTCTCATTACATGAGCGTGTGCCTTTTCCGTATCTACAAAGACCATTCCAGTAGCTGTCTCTTCTCTCTAAATTTCCAAGAAAATACATATAGCAAGCTTTCCACTCTTTCCTACCATGAAACTGTCTAACACATCTAAATTTCAGTCTCTCTACAGATGCTTCCAGTAATCTATGCCAAGGCTTCATACTCTGCACCACCATTTCACTTGGATAATTTGTGCTGAGCTTAATACTTCTCCACATTTAAATATATATGCTGCAAAGCTTTTACAGCATTGGTTTAGTACTTTCTCAGACTTAGGAAAGCAATCAAACATGACTTCCATAACAAGTCACTTCAGCAAATGTATTGGCACTTCATCAAGAGACTTTCCTCACTTTCATATTCCTACCTGCTTTTATGACTCGCTCCTTCTAAATACAGCCAATCTCATCCCAGTTGGATTTACGCGATTTAATTCCTCTCTTGCATTCTCTTCATGTGGTACTCTTGCAAAATAATCGTTCCAAGCATTGCTAATTAATTCAGCATTCATTTCCAATATACCTTATTTACCTCTAACATAAGCAAGCGTGTTCGCATCCCTTATCATTTGTTCTCTTGCCTGGATGAGCTTGCAAATGACTTTTTCCTGTGTCTTGGGTCTTCCCCTCCCTGGAGAGTTATAAAATTCACTGCTAACTCCACTTTTAGCTGACACTGCTTCTTTGGCTTCCTTTTTCACTTGTCATATTTTCACTGTTCAAGTGATTGTCCCTGCCTTTTCAACTCAACAGACTCTTTTACTTGAATTTTTCATAAACAAGTCTACTTTATTATCCAGTTCAGCTCCAGTATTAGTACTGGGGACTTTTTGCAGAAAACTTACCTATAGTTCCTAGCCTGTCCCATTCACCTTGATTGTATTTATCAGACACAGATCTCAGAGGTGGTGTTAGTATCGCCTGGAAAATGGGGGTTACCTGTATGCAATAGGATACGTTCTTGCCCACCCAGGGGGGTTGTCTCAGTGATTTTTCTGAGATTGCAATGGTATTCTAGACAGCAATGAATTCCTTTGCCCCAAATGTGTGTAAGTGGCAAAATACTGTTACATGGATGAAGAATCAAGGTAATGCAAAGCACACAGGTAAACCTAAAAAGCATTTAACAGATTTTATAAAATGCTCAGCGCTTTAAAGCTTCAAATATAATTTTCATGGACGGATTTTTTTTCAGAAGATCTCATTAGCAAACATGAGTTCCTTCTGAAAAAATGGTCCCTGATCTTTTTTCATGAAATACATTTTCTACCAAACAGCGGATGGCTGCACAGTGTATTTGTAGTAAAGCCAGAGAAACTGGGCACCATATCCTGACTCACTATGTTGTGGATTTACTACCCAAAATCCTTCCACTGTGCAACCCTTGTTTTGTCGGCTACCGTGCATAAAATTCAACAAGAAAGCAGAGAAAAAAATTGGCTTGCTGAAGAAGAGGAAAGATTAATCATCTTTGCAATGTCTCAGTGTTGCAATGGAAAATCACTTCACTGGGGCAGCAGAAAGCGCGTGTGCAACAGCCACTTGCAGACAAGAAGAGAGAAACGGGATAACCTCTAACCAGAACATCTAAAGCTCTGTCATTTCACTTGAGTGAATTTAATTCTTTGACAAGGTTACCTTAATTAGTTGGCAGATGATAGAAAGAAACCTGACAGGTAAGCGTAACCTGACAGGTCTTGAATCACTGCTGCCCCCTCTGCCTTTTCATTTTGAGGTGAAATTCCGGCGAAAATATGCATTGCCACGAGGCTAAATGTTGGCATCGAAGTTCCTGCACCAGATGTTAGTTTCACTTTTAGGAGATTTTGGAGCCGTACTTAGAATATTTTAACAAGAACAACAACAGAAATGCATAAGAGCTTAATTTTTAAAGGACCAAAGTCAAGGCTGACCTCTTCCAGTTTTAGTCAGCAAATAGGAACTGTCCAAGCCTTCCCAATCTGCGAACACTTATTTCCCTCCAAAAGGGTGTGAGGCCGGGGCAAAATATGAAAACGAAACAGCTTTCAGGGTCAGTGAGGAAAAAATTAAATAAGACGCATTTCAGGAGAAAAAAAAGAAAAAGCTGTGTAAATCTGTTTTTATTACAATTTAAACAATTATACAGTGATTAAGAGCACAATTCACTGTATAATTAGGACAGCAGGCTTGCTCATTCTCAGCCTGCCTTCTGGTGGTTAGAACTAGGCCTGAGAAATGGGAATTATGGATACCACGTCTGGGACTGCCACTGATCATTTGGGCTTGGTCCTGCCGATATTTCGGCATGTGAGTACCACTGCCTACATGAAGAGACCCACAGCTCAGTGGGACCATTCGTAGGTGTTAAGCTGCACAAGGCTGTGCACTATTTCTAGGATCAGAGTCCTAACTTCTGGCTCAGTTTTCGAGATGCAAAATATGCCTCCGTACCCTGAAGGGGAACACAGCCCGCAGTTTCCTTTCCTCCATCACTTCCAGGTAAATCAGTGGAATTTCTGCTTAAAACTTTTTTTTTCTTTTAAGTTGATCTGATTGCATTCGTTCCCTGAGGCCCGAATGCCAGATGTGATATTTAAAACCTAAAAAACTTTTGTATGACATTCCTGTTTCGTAACGTTGTTCTGACTGGTAGTGAGCATGAGCGAGAGATGAGATGACTGAAAATCTGGCATGGAACAATTCAGGGCACTACAGCTCAGCTGGGTGCATAGCGATGTGGTGGGGTTTTCCTGTGTTGCTTTTATGTTACCTCAGTTGTAATATTAGACGCTGCTCAGTAAAGCAGCTTGCAATTTCTCTGTTGAGACTTTTATAGCTTTCAGGATCACCAAGCAGTCCTTTCTCTGACATCTGACGCATCTTATACTGACAACAGATAACACCCTCTTGGCGCAAGTAGTTCTTGTCTGAAATTTTGAACTTCTCACATATTTGACCACAGGATGGGAATTTTTTACATTGTGCTTAAGAAAATATTTCACCTCAAATTATTCACTATGAGTCTCATCCAGTTTAGGCCGAGGGACATTCCTGTTTTCTACATATTATAGAAACGACCTTGCTCAACTCTAGGTAAGGGTCTGCTGACTTTTCCAACAGAACCCACAGTCAGAGGTTAGCACCTCAGTCATAAAACATCTGATAAGGCAAGCAACGTCTCTTCTCACGGAGGATACTATTTCAGTCTGGAAACACTGCATTGTAGACTGGTCTCCATTTCCAGCTTTTCTTTTTCTCTTTTTGATAATCAAATGGCATTTCTCTTTGAAAGAAGTGTGCATTGCATGCTGCTAAGACCCCCATTTCCAGGGAAATGGCCCCTCCTGGGTCTAGCAACTGTCACTGTTTTCAGGCTGCCAGGAAAGATCCATGTTTCGTCACCGAGGAGAGGTATTTGTGCCTACATGCTGCCAGCCCACGTCTCCTACAGGTGATGTGCTTTGCATAGATGCGACCCTTGGTCCAACTCTTGTGAGTGCCAGCCCAAGTTAGAAGTACCTTCAGTGCTGAAAACACTTGCAGAGAAGTTGCAGATACATAAAACAGGGACATGGCCTGGGTGTTGCTTTTGCTGGCTAGGACAGGAAACGATTTCTTTCCCAGCTGAAAACCCTGGCAACCACCTGAATCAAAGCCATAAGGAACTTGCAGGAAAAGAAACTGATTCTCGCCTGCCACGCAAAAATGGTTGTTACCTGATAAGATTTGGGTAAGTGTTGTAAAATTAGCACCACTCAACTTGTTAAAGGATCCTCTGCCTCAGCGGAGAGGTTGTGGTCTTGTCTCTTGTGCAGCTGGAGGGTTCATTGCACCTTGACTCCCAACTGGGTGACACTTAATCATTTCAGAGTTTTGTAAGGGATAAATGATGACTTAAACCTAATGCTTTTTGGTTATAATATGAACACAAACATCAGAAATGCTGACTTTTAATTATTAGGCTTTTACATTTCAAACCAATAGGCAGGTTCCTCATAAAGTCAGTCCTAAACTTGACTATATGACCAACATATAGGCATATAACTTTGTTTACTGTTACTCACAAAAAAAAACCCAACTTTGAAATATTTAAAAGATTTAGCTTCTAGTTCTCTGAGAACAGTTCCTGCTCTCTCAAATTTTATTTCCATTTTATATCATATCATCTTGATGTCTATTTACAGCACCTGGCTTGGAATCTATAAATAATAACCTCACTTTCAAAGCAAAATTTCCTTTCTAATGAAAAAAAACCCAAAACCAAAACCAACTCTGTTAACATTACAATGAAGTCATAGGTTTTTTGAAATAAGAAGAGCCAAAACATTGAAAGCCAAGGTTAAAGCTGATGTTCAGAGATGATAAAGGGAAAATAAAATTAAGTACAGAACTTTTAAAGAGTGTTTAAAGAGTGCTATTAAAGAATTATGCATTGTCATTCATATATATATATAATCTATATATATATATTCATAGTTCGTGCGTGTGTTTGTGTGTGTGTATGCATATTTGGTACGTAAGTATTTATTTCAGCAGCTGGCTTAGCACAATTCTGATGTTGTTGATGATCCAATCCAATCAGATCTTAATGCGTGTTATCTACAGATTCATAATACCATCACACACAGAAATTTGGACCATCAAGATTGCAAAGATCAATACTAGAATGAGAAAACGATGGTCACAGCACTCAGTCTAACCTGCCAACCCCGTGGCATGCCCCAGTCCTGCTCCCCGGGGTCACGTCCCTGTTTCATAGCAGGAAGATGCTTCAACAGCCTGGTGCTCTTCCAAAACAGGAACCGTACACAAAGGCAGGGGAAATCCACAATGAGTTTCTGAACAACCCTTATTGGGAGCAATAAGAAGAGTTGGGAAGCAGGGCACGCCGGGAAATGCCTTTGCTTGACAAGGTAAACAACCTCAGTTTCTCTTGCTCACTTATACTCCACAATTTAAAAATCCTGATTATGGCAAGGTATCACACTCAAACCAGAGCAATTATCATCTGTAGTTTTGACCCTACACTCAAAACTGTTCAAACAGTTCTTGACAGTAATTAAGTCAATGAAGTTCTGGAAACTCTGGTATAATTGTGAGAAGACAGAGTCCTCAGCCTTCTTTTGTAGTTAAATATTTTTTCAGCACTTTGCAAAAGTCTCACATCATTTGCACAGAAATAGATTTTACTAACCTCTCTGAACACATGCCTTGAAGAATTAACTACTGTGTAAAAGAGAACAATTTCTATTTCCAGAAAAAACCTCATGGTTTTTAATTGAAAGATCCATCTGAGCTGGCTGTCAGCTTGCTGCCTCTTTTGGTACAATCATGAGGGAGAACTGGGAGAAGTCACTGGCTGCCCACCCTTAGTGAATTGCCTCAGACCACTTCTCTCTGGAGAAGGGAAGAGTTTGGGCATTGCTATTGCTCCATGCACAAGCCCAAACATTGATGGCTAAATTAAGTTCAGGAGTGCAGTCGTGCTTTTGCTTATTGAGCTTGTACCCATCAGTAAAGAAGTGGGAGGCCACAGGTTTAGGCAGGTTTTACTCAGATTTTACAATCAATTTCTCCAAGACACATTTCTTTCACATACAACAATACATAAGATATTGCCCAAATGTTCACTAATTCTGTTGGAAAGCACATGAAAGACTTCCCTCCAAGGCATTTTTCTTTATTGGAAGGAGGAGTATCAATGGGATTTCTAGCAAAGCTAATGAGTTAGAAGATTATATTGCAAACACCATGCTAATTACGCAGGTCAATATAATGCTTTTGAGATGCTGTCTTAAGGCCAATTGCCCCATTGCAAAATATTAAATACATATTGCGTCACAGGTGGCTTTTTAGTAGTGCCATACAGATATGACAGTGATATACTGATAGTAGAATAACTGTGAGAAATCCAAGCCCTTACAAGCTATTTTTCAAATCAACTACTGAGCTGCATGGGAATCGGAGAGTCCAAGTCCGAGGAGGGCATGATTTGAAGACTGTGTACACATTGCTAGAAGGCGGGTGCAATTGCACCTCTCCATCGTTGCCCTTATAAATACCTAACTTAGTTTTATGAATTGACTCTGTGAGTACATCATTAACCAGCCCAGGGTAAATTCATCATGGTGCCCAAGATAAACTTAGAGAGGTCCACCACTGGGAAGAGAATGTGACTAATGGATGTGGAGGGTGGAGAAGAATTTAAAACTACAAAGCAGCTGCAGTACAGGGTGTTGGGCTGTCAGGAATGCTGTGTTTCCAGAAGAAAAAAAAAATCAGTTCAGAGTAGACAGCTGTCAGAGCCCTGAGGTTTTGGAGAAGGAGTCAGAGGTGCTTCTTTGAGAAAGAACATGAAATAGAAAACAAAGAGGAGAAATTGTGTCTTGTCTGGCAAGATAATGTGATTTGGGGAGGTTCAGAAGGGAAATTGCTTTCTTATTTTCAAAACAAAAAACACCACATGGAAATATTAGCAGTGAAATCAGGGAAAACTATTAAGCAGAATGTATTAGCTGGTTAATTTGGGGTTTTATTTTGAAGATCTAGAATATGCATGCATATTTGTATCTACATGCATGTGCACACAGATACATGCCTATATGTGTATAGCAGATGTCTGATTGTCATTTCCAGACCCACTGCATACTTTGAATACCAGTTGCTACCTGTTTTAACAATAAAGTGGGATATTGAGCAGGAGATTAAGCAATATGCTCCATTAATCCAAGTAAAAGTTAAATCATGTTAAACAGTTAGTCAAGCCATGCTTATTGTCCCTTTTTATCTGCAGAGCATAGCAATGAACGTGGCCATAAGGCTTAATGATCTTTCCTTTTACCAAACAGCCAACGAAGTGAACCAAAGACATTTAAAACAGTAATTGTAATGCATTTGGTTTGCATCCAAAATGTTCTATTTTAGAAATACCTTATCACACACAGGACAATTATGAAAATAGAAACTCGTCATTCCAGTTGCATGTTAAATTTCTCAGTCTGCCAAACACTAAATATAACCCAAGGTAAAGAAGGTTTACTGTTTCTTTATTTTTATTCTGTTCCCAGGTTTTATTCAACTCAAACAATCGTGGAAACTGTAAACTGGAAAATAGCTCTAGAATGAATCACTGCAGAGAAGTTGACAATATACTGCCTGAGAATTTTATCAAAGAAGTGCTTGAACCTCACTAGCCCTTTACAATATCTGTGGATCACTTTTACTATCTTTCTATCAACACTTTTTTCAGATAGAAAATGTTCTTGAAAAGGCTACCATGAGACTGAGTCTCTGTGTGTCATTATCAATTCAAAGTCAGAAGAAAAGCCTCACAATTACCTTACAATTTCTTTGTGGGCTTGGGAGACATAAAAAAAATTGAGAGGGCAGCAGAAAAAGTATTACACACAAATGTACTTTTAGTTAGTTTTTCCCTTGTTTTAAAATATGAAATGAAATATGTAAGTATAGTGAGAAGATAGGAGGCAAGGGAAAACTGAAAAGTTCTTGTTTCTGAAATCCACTTCCATGTGAAAATCCATTTTCATTTTTAGTTTTTCCTATCAGGAAATTGGATAATTAAATCAAATCACCGGCATTAAACATAATCAACACATAATCCTCATTATGCTATATTATCTTGAAATCCCCTTGCTAACCTTTCCTTTAAGAACTTTAGTTGAAAACTTGCATCTTGCATAAGCATGTAACACTTAACACAGCCATGCCTATAGGCAACACAAGATCGTTTCCCAAATCTTAAATTATGTATATTATAGGTTATTCAGTCTATGAATAAACTATTAAATCAATAGTTCAAACTTCAGCAGCTATGCAAAGCTGTGACTGGAGTCTGTGCTGTAGCACTGAGGTGGCAAGTTGAGGATAATGGTTTCATGAAGCTTTATCAAAAGCCAAACATCAAATGCACTAACACAAATATTTTTGAGAGTGTCTGGACAAAAAAGTTTCTCAGTGCTGCAATGCTCTTGGTAGACTTCAGACCAAAGACGGATTTAAAAATTACATGTATTCAATGAATTATTTGCTTATAAGATTGCTGCCAAATCAGCAGAGAGAAACATCATTGCAAATTTGAATGAATATTCATATGGCACAAATGAATACTCGTCATGGCAAGCTGACAAAAATTATGCTAAAATTATGTTGAAATTGGTTTTGGAACAAATTCAAAATTCATAGCCTGTTGGCAAATAATTTGCTGAAAGAAAAAGAGCTACAATTGTCATAAAATCATTTGCATACTTCACTTGTTGCACTGAGTTATTTTGTTTAGCCATAAGGACTCTAAGACTTTCAAGTCTGAAATCAATTCCTATGTGAAATAAACAGGTTTTAGAAGATACGCTGATAAATTGTCTTTGGCTCCCACCATTAACCCTCTTATCAAGACAGATGAACAAGCCTGGGCTACAGACTCTCTTATTTAAACACCATTACATATCCTTGGATATCATGACTGGAAATTAAAACATATTAATTTTGAACTCCTGTTCCAATACTGAACGCAAGCTGATCTTTCATTGTCTTTCTTTCCACGTCAGCTGATGTTTAAGGTGGAAGTTAAGCAGGCAGCCATCCCTATCCTGGCCTGACTTTTTCATACCTTTTGGTCATACACTTTGGTCACTGGCGCCCGTTAACACCTGGTATACCTCTTAGCCAGACTCTAACTCACTCAACACTTGTTTGGCTTCCCCATCAGCTGGCTTTTATTGCAAACACATCCACCTTTTCTTTTGTTCTCATTGTGCCCCTTCCAGCATCAGTTTATTACCTACTCTATCAAAGCATTTTACTTTAAATAGTCTACCTAGACAGCTGCATTGGCAGATGCCCAATTTGCCTGGGAGGGATTTATCTTTCTGAGATTGCACTTTTCATAGGAGGAAGCTGAAGGCATTGTTTCTAAAGACCTTTAAGTTTGTGCTTTTATTAATAACACTGAATTTCTTTAGTTTTGAAATTCACAACTTACTTTACCTGTCTGAATCACTACTGAATAGAACAGAGAAGGCAGATCCTTTTTTTAAAAAAAAAACTAAAGGCAAATTTGAACCCACAAAAAGTGGTAACAAGATGCAGATATATGAGTTTAGCCACAGCTGGGGCCTGATAACTAAATTGATGACAGTGTGTGCTTTATCACGTAAGCGGAAAGGTACCTACTTGTCACCATAACCCTGGACTTCCTACCCACAATGTCACCGTGCTCCTTAAATAAGGGACTGTACCGTACACTTAACTAAGAAAACAACTTGGAGACAATTTTTCAAGTATCTACAGCCATCACATTGTCAAAATCTGTTTCTTTTATCAAGCCAATAATCTTGCAAATAAAAGCAAGAGGCTGAAACACTAAACTCTATTATAATGACTTCACTCACAAGATTTCCACAAACTCAGCAAAGCTCCAACTAATTACCACAGTCTTACAACGGGGAGATGAAGGCTGCTTAGCGGAAGATCTCTTTAGAAAGGCAGTATGGAAGGAAGGCAGGAGTTGAAAACCAGCCATGAAGCCAACATTTTGAGCTTAATTAAAACAAAAAACTTTCCTCTAAAAAAAAAACCCCTACTATTGAGACGTTGAGAAGTAGTTGGGGGAATATTTCCAACTCCAACTCCATTTAATTACAGTTGAAATCTTATAGGTACTTGAAAAAACAACACAAATTTGATTGAATACTCACTATTCCTGCCAAATCTTTACCCTTCTCTATATCTCCTTGCCTCTGCCCTTTCTGGTGTTGCAACCCCATCAGTACCTCTGTGCTGTCTCCATTCACAAATGTAAGCAGTGGAGTTTTGTATTGTAATGGGCCTGGGCTTTTCTGAGTCTAAAAGCTGCTTGGGGAATTCACTGCAGGAAAAGGTCCAGGCAAATCCTCTTCACATTTGTACACCATCTGGAGTCCTGTCACATGCAGTTTTGAGCATAAGGTGGTAAATGCTGAAGGGCCTTTGTCCCATTAGACTTCAATTCGCATGTCCTTGCTCTGTAAGTGTCTCTGGGCAGCACTGCTTCCAAGAAACATATCTGGAGGTCTCCAGCCTTTCTTTTGGGCACATTCAGCCCATCCTGTGTCCCTGACCTTGTGCTCTCGTTGAAGGGTAATGAAGGAGTGCACTAGCTCTCTTTCACAGCATTGCACCGAGATCACGAGCACCCCCAAAACTCAGTGACCTATTCCAACTGGCTCACGATGAAACCTTCTCCTTTTCTCTCAGAAACAAATCCAACAGCAGCAGTTAAGAATAAAAAATTGTCACACTGTAAAATTGAAGCCCTTACATAGTTTGCATTTCCTGGAGCCTGATGGCTAATCTGTGCAGTAGCCTCCTGTGAACCTCACAGTCTCTGCTCTGACATCAGTGGGTCCTGGACTTCTAATTTCAAAACTACAGCTGCTGCTAAGAGCTCGTCAGGCAAAACCAACCACTTTTGCTCCCCTTTTTCTGGAATTTGGAGGTGACATTGCTTGTGAGTTTGCAGAACGGATTTGTGTGACGTGACTTTCTCATCTGCATGTGGGCTGAACCCCTACAACACTTGTGCTACCTGTATGCTCTCTTGCTTTTCTTGGGTGATGACAGTAATTAGGATGCCAAGATAAACTAGTAAAAACATCAAAATTAAAAACTGAAGGCACCCTCTCTGTCACCCTCTGCTGTTTGCAGACCCACAGCAATGGGCTGCTTTCAGTCTCCCAGGTGTCCTCCAGGCTTCTGGAGAGATTCAACTTTCCTGGAGATTTTAACTGCTTCTTCATGTTTTCCAGGCTGTTTCTCTACGTGGGTTTTTTTTTTTTTGTTTGGTTTTCCACTGCCCCGCTAGTTGCACACCAGGTTCAGTGATGACTGGAGAGATTTGAGAGGTGAGCTGCCTGTAGTGTTTCAGTTGTACCTGAGCATTATACAGAGGAGTGACCCACCACTACCAGGGCCAGGCATGTTTAGCACTTTCTCCCCTGCTTCTGGGGCCACTACTATCACTGATACTTTTTTTTTTTTGCTACTGCAAATATACAGAAGGACTTGCAGGAAAGTTTCCTGTCTCTTTACTTTAAAACTTTTTGGTTTTGTTTTTGTCCCTTTTTTCCCAGCAGGACAAACGTTTGCAGTATGTCACAGATAAAAACGCTGCACCCCTTCCAGAGAAACCCCATTTGTTTCCATTTAAAGAAGGTGCTACCACTCCTTTTCTTTACATTTGCAGCTACAGCCCCCTTTGTTGTCAAGGCAGATGCGTTCTGTGTTAGCAGAGGAGCTTGAAGTGGCTGATGCCTAAAAAAGTAGAATAGCCTCTCCTCTTGACATCTGATGGAGAGATTAATAAAACAGATCCATGAAGCATGTCTTATTTTAATGTATCTGTGGGGATATTTTTCCTGTTCTGCCTTTATGCTGTGCTCTTTTTTTTTAAGCCAGTTAATTCATTGTTCACAAGTGAGGAAGATTGGGTCATTGAGGAACTGTCAGTTTAATTTAATTTCCCCCAGTTTCTGGATAGGAATGCAATGTTGTATTAGTGACTTCTGAAATTTGAACTGGGCCCTTACTGCTGGCACAAGGGTTGCACATAGATACCACAAAATAAGAATGTTGCAGATGCGATACGTCCTGTAATCCAAGACACCTGCATTTACAAAGAGCCACAGGGACATGTGGACTGTCTTGTTGCATTATCTAGGTATGAACGGACACAAAAGCATGTCAGATTGCCCAGGAATTTCGGATGCCGACTAGGGTAGGAGAGTAGGTTTATAACATAAAGCATTTAAAATTTAGCAGGTTTTGTAATGCATTTTCCCCTAGCAGAATAGAAAACAGTTTCTGAAATTGCTTAGTTTTGTTCCAACTGCTCAGGTTTTGCAGAAATGGTACCAGTTTGTTGAAGCTACAGGGGAAACAATTACATGTCTTCCAGAAATGTCAGTAGCAATTAAAGTCTCTCTAAATCAAAGTTCCAGCAAAACATTTCTTATAGTTGTGAATTCACATGGAAGTAATATGGTAGGTGAGTTTTCAGTCATTCCCTTTTAATTTAGAGATTCAGCACTAGGAATAGCTCTTGGCAACATTACTGTTCAGGAACTTCTAAAGCCCCACATCAAGAGTCTCCCATAGTACAATATCCATATTTCATA
Source organism: Fregata magnificens (assembly GCA_013389945.1). Taxonomy (NCBI): domain Eukaryota; kingdom Metazoa; phylum Chordata; class Aves; order Suliformes; family Fregatidae; genus Fregata; species Fregata magnificens. Next base: position 43,159 of record WAAD01017551.1, read on the forward strand.
AGAAGGTCACGGAGAGGAGGAAAATCAGAACAGCAAAACATGTATAAATCTTCAAGGCTTTATTAAACTAGAAACTCAAAGTTTAAAAATAAAGTCTCCTTCATGCAGTGGCTAGAAGTGCCATCTTAGAAGTTACCTTATCTTGTTATAAGAGAGTAGATGCAATCTAGAATCAGCGAGAAAATAGCGATAGCAAGTGGTATTTCCAAGGCTCAGTTTTGGGGCTGGTCTTGTTTAACGTCTTCATCAATGATCTGGATGAGGGGATCGAGGGCACTCTCAGCAACTTTGCAGATGACACCAAGTTGGACGGGAGTGTCAATCTGCTCGAGAGTAGGAAGGCTCTGCAGAGGGATCTGGATAGGCTGGATCGATGGGCCGAGACCAACTGTATGAGTTTTGACAAGGCCAAGTGCCGGGTCCTGCACTTTGGTCACAACAACCCCATGCAACGCTACAGGCTTGGGGAAGAGTGGCTGGAGAGCTGCCCGGCAGAAAAGGACCTGGGGGTGCTGGTCGACAGCCGGCTGAACATGAGCCAGCAGTGTGCCCAGGTGGCCAAGAAGGCCAATGGCATCCTGGCTTGTATCAGGAATAGCGTGACCAGCAGGAGTAGGGAAGTGATCGTGCCCCTGTACTCGGCACCGGTGAGGCTGCACCTCGAATGCTGTGTTCGGTTTTGGGCCCCTCAGTACAAGAAGGACACTGAGGTGCTGGAGCGTGTCCAGAGAAGGGCAACAAAGCTGGTGAGGGGTCTAGAAAACAAGTCTTATAAGGAGCAGCTGAGGGAACTGGGGCTGTTTAGTTTGGAGAAGAGGAAGCTGAGGGGAGACCTTATCGCTCTCTACAACTACCTGAAAGGAGGTTGTAGTGAATCGGGTGTTGGACTCTTCCGCCAAGTAACTAGCGATAGGACAAGAGGAAATGGCCTCAAGTTGCATCAGGGAAGGTTTAGATTGGATATCAGGAAAAATTTCTTTACTGAAAGAGTGGTTAGGCATTGGAACAGGCTGCCCAGAGAAGTGGTGGAGTCATCATCCCTGGAGGTGTTCAGAAAAGGTGTAGACGTGGTACTTCGGGACCTGGTTTAGGAGGCATGGTGGTGTTAGTTGACGGTTGGACTTGATGATCTTTGAGGTCTTTTCCAACCTTAATGATTCTATGATTCTATGAATAACCCCCTATAGCTTCTATTAATTTGGCTGTTGAAAGTCTGGGTTTTCTATCAGGGTAAAAAGTTGTAAGAATTATTTTTCTATTTTTTTTTTTAATGTATTCATACAAAACCATGCACATTGTCACAACCTGGAGTTTCATTCCTGTTTTGCAATTATAAAATGTTTTCCAACCATCAGATTGAGGACTTGACTTGTGCTACTGGAGTTTTTACTGGTCATGGTTCTTTGTCTCTCAGTAGCATGGAGCTCAGCTCTGGCAGTATGGGTCCTCAAGCTGCTCTAATATAAACTAAAGAAAAACAACTCCATACAGTGGCAGACAATAATAAGACAGAGCAAAAGTTGGCAGATGTGACCATTGGAGAGATACAGACTCAAGAAAATGTTTACATGAAGGAAGCTTATAAATATACCTGCTTAAAGAAGTCCATCAGCTTTCTTTTGTGAGCCGAAATCTGTGCATTGAAGGAACGCAGCAACCTTTCCTGAATTGTGAATTGCCACAGTTAAGGAAGCAGAAGTAAATGCATTTGCACTTATGGAAGTTACCTTCCACCGCCTGCCCTTTAAATTCTTTGCCTTTGTAGAAAGTGACAGCAATACACAGTGAGTTAATTCCCTTCTTCCACATGGGCAAGAGAATAACTGCCAGAAAACAAACCAACCAACCCAAGTCATACTGTGGGTAACAAATTATACACAGAAAGAATCTCTTCCTGTCTTCAGGGATTAGCTGACAAATATTCCTCTTGATGTTACCCTAATTGGTGGATAGGCTCATGTCTGGGCTGGATGACCTACTTAACTCCATGTCATTCACAATGATTTCCATGAATCTGGAATATGCAAAACAGTTTCTGGGTTTTGTTTACATTTTGCTGATTATGGAATAAATAAAGTGTCCCCTTGCCTACATTTTATAGACTAGTGCTAATGAGACCTCCCAATTACCCTTTATTATATTATGTATTAAGAATGTATGAAATGCCTGATGGGTTCGGAGTAACAGTCTACCTCTTAGAGGTGGCACATGACAGCCACTATCTGCAGCCCACCCTCCTCATACCCCTCCAGCATTCAGGACTGTGTGTAAGAGATGTTAGAGGGTACACAGCCTTGCTTGTTCCCTTTAACACATGTGCGTGGATCTGCAGACCCTGAATTTGACTACTGCCCTCTCCCCTTTGGACCTGCTGACAGTGTCTGCCTCCAAAACGTCCCACAGCAACAAACTCCAGATGCTCACCACCCACAGCCCAGAGAGGTGCTTTCATTTCTCTGTTTTAAACCAGCCTCCTACTAGTTTCCTCGAGCATCCCCAGTGCCAGTACTTCATGGGATCTGGTTAACAGCCCATTTACTTTGCTTTTGCTTCATCTGCTGCCTTTGTGATTTTGTAAACCTCAGCTGTGTCCCCCATCCGTCTCCTCCTCTACTCACTGAAGAGCCACAACCTCTTTAGGTGCTCCTTATGAAGCAAACCCTGCATCCCTTTGATCGCTGCAGTTTCTCTTCTCTGTACCTTCTCTAACACCACCACGTCCTTCTTGAAATGTGGCATTCCCAATACTTTCCCTGATGATGCCCAGAGCCTTGTTGGCTTTTCTGGCTGCTGTTGCACAGCAGGTCAGTGATTTGGAAAACAGTCAGCAATGGCTCCAAGATCTCTTTCCTGAGTTGTAGCTGTCTGTCCTGAGTTGCAACAATATTTTATGTTCCCTTATCATATCTTCTCTTAACACTCTTTCCAGTAATAGCCCTGGTCATTTGCAGCAGCTCCAGCTTTGTGATCACCTGTTGCCCATCTCAAGCCAACTGCTTCTATTTCACTTATGTTCCTTTTGAAACAAAGCAATAAAGTCTGATTGGGCTACCCGAGCCAAGGAGAGCAAGACGTGGCATTTCTGAATTTTTTTTTATATTGCACTCTTGATTTTTCTTTGTATAGTCTAACTTCCCAATCAGAAATTTTATTTGGCGTAGAAACTATGTATTGTTTGACATACAAAGTATATCTCAAGAGGCTTTCTCATTTTATAGTTCAAAATGACTCCCAGTTTTTGAAGAAATTTCAGCATATCCAGAAACAATGGAGTATTGTATTCTTTGGGTGTTACCAGATCATAAAATTTGTAGAGTTTGGCATTCTTCACAAGCATTTCTAAAATATGGAACAACCTATTGTGCTCTCTTACTCATTTCCATTCCTCTTCCAAACCAATCAAGACCTCAGCCAGGTTGATCAGGACCAGCTGCATATATGTCCATGTATTTCTACCTTCTCCTTTATCTGTAGGAGTGGTTTTGTACATGGTAGGGTTTCTTGCAAACACTATACCACTTATCACAGCATTTAGCCTTTCAAACACTCAGGTGCTGGAATAGGTGCATGAAGGCTATGAGTAGGTTTCAATAAATATTGCCCCAAAGAAGCTCCTGCCTGGCTCAGCTACACTGTGTGTATCAAGAGAGAGTAGGAATATGCAAAAGTGATTCAGAAAAAGAATGGAAAGTGTGCCTAGCAACAATTTTTTATCTAAACAAGTAAGAAACATTTTTAAGGGCTAGAGAGTCACAGCCATTTTTGGAAGGTGGAAGTAAATGGGTTACAAAAGCACACAGAATATTGCCAGGAGAAAGAGGGAGAGAAGAATTCATTTGAGTCTTAGGAATCATGGTCTGCAGTGAAATTTAATTATTGTTTTCCAAGGAAGGTTGAAAGCAATAAAAGCACTGATAAAAGATAACCTGAAAAGCAAATCAAAGGTGTCTGGGTTTTTGCTGGGTTTTTTTTGTTCTTCTGTAAAGGTTTGTAATTTCTTATTGTATATATATATAGTATATCACATATGTGTGCACTATATATTGTATATTACATATTTATATAAATATAACTCAGCATTAATATATATAATATTTTCTAATGATTTATTCATCATATACATTTCATAAAATATTAAAAAATATATGCAAACTTTTCCTTTAGATCACAGACTTGCAAGAGAGATTTTCTATCTACTTCAGGAGAAAAAGTTATGAGGAGGGCAGTTCAACCAAGTACACAGATGAAAAGACCAAAGGCCATTTTAGTCAAGAGGGTCAGGTTCATGTCCCACACATCAAATTTAGCCAAATACAGTCCTGAAGATATGTGGGGCTATGGTCGAACTTCATACTCTTGCAGGCTCCCTGACATCCATTTCTTGCTAATACTGAAACAGCATCCAGAATATCAACCCTAGTGAGGAAAATCCTTTCTCTGCTAGTCTTTCCACATCACAAGATTTTCCTCCAAACTTGACTTCCACTCGTCAGCTGCTCTTTTGCATGAAGAAGTCGTCTCTGAGTGGAGGCAGTAGTGATAGCCTTGCTCTCCCTAAACAGCAACTGCCAAAAAAACCCCGTCTAAAATGAGTAGCCAGCTGGACTTTTGACCTGGGGTTGCTCTTTAGCAGTTGGCTTTTCTTCCCTAGCTTGCCTGTGGCACCTTTAAATATCTGTTGCATTAAAGGGGTCACTTCATGGAGCATACTGGGGATTGGCCTTAAGCCCCACTATCTGTTAAAGAAGATTACCTGCCCTATTACAGGGTCAAAAGGTGTTTTCACTGATATTTTAGATGATTTAAGAAGGGGTTTTTTTAACCAGTTTTCTGGGGAGGAAGCAAAGCATGATCTGTATTTGAGTCAAGTATAGGCCTCTTAGCCATGGACCAAACAGATGCAAAAATCAACATTCTTGGCAGCTATGTGAATGTGTGTAACCACATCTCCTATTCACTTGCAAGGAAGATATTGTCTAGACTTTCAGTGAGTGCCATGAAAAAGCAAGGCAAACGGCACTGCTGTGTCTCAGTGCTCTTCTGCACATTTATCACGTCTTCATTCTTTGAGAATAAACAAAGGCATTGCATATGATGTTTGTTGACAGTGCAACAGCTCCTGTACCATTAGATGCTTTCTAATAGCTTGTGTAGGCTAGCTACTGGGCTGTGTGTCTTCCGTCATCTGTCTGGCAACTGACTGGCTTCAAGGGAAGGCTTGCAGTTTGTAAGGCCTTGGACTACGACTCCACGTTTTCCTGTCAGCTGGAGCAGCTGAATAACTCTGGTAGGCAGGCTCATCTGGATCACCTGTGGGGAATGCATGCACTGGTGCAAGCAATTCAGGAGGCAGAGCCCAGCCCCAGCTGTGACGAGGGTGGGGTCTGCCTCAGAGCACAAAATGTGTCGCTGTCTCTTGAGACACTTCTCTGCTGTAGATTTGGGCATATGGAGCAACAGATTGGTGGACAGGGAAACTGGTTAAGTTAGTCTGTAAGTTTACTGTCTTTAATCAGTCTTCCTGAATGATGATTAACATATTTGCAGTTGAAAGGGTACAGTTTCAGGTCTACTTTCAAGTGAAGTTTTGTTGTTTTGTGATCTCTGGACAGATTGTTATATGGGAATGTTTTTGCAGGCTACTAGTAAGCTAAAGTCATTACTGCTAAGCATTCTGCCTGCGTGATGTTCAGCATATTTTCTCTTTAAAGTGCTCTGTGGTTGTAGGCCTGCTTGTTAGAAAGATGTCACCTTTCTGTGCTCCTGAGAAAAACAAATGAATAAAAAACAAAATATGGCTTTCAACAGTGCAGATATAATATTTAGCCCTGTAATGCTATGAAGGAGACCAAAGCCAAGAACAAGATTTGGCAGTGTAGATTCTAGGACACCGGGATGTGACTAATATGGCTCTCAAGCGTGTCCCCTTTTGCTTGTTAATGTTTGACTTACGCCTACACTGTTCTTCATAGTAAATTTTAGGACCATGTATCAAGCAGTAAACATCCAGCTGTTAATAGTGTCAAACGTACAGTTAAAGCAAATGAGTAACACTAAACTCTTTCTAAATAACCTCAGTTTTGCAAGAAAATACCTATCTTTTACCACTAATGTAAAGTAGAAATGAACAGAGCACAGGCAGTCATTAATAAAAAAAACCTAGTCCCATCTCTCAGGATTCCTTTTATATACATTTCTTTTTTTCATCCAGGATATTGTCTTCCATATCTGCTTGTAGCATGATCTTGTTTCGAAATTGAAATTCAAAGCTATAAGCATGTACTGTTCCATAGCTACAATGACCAAGCAAATAACCTGGCTAGTGAGAAAGGGAAATTAGACATGATCTAAAAAATGCTGTAAGGTACTGTCTCATGTGCATATGCAACAGTGCCATGGAGCCACAATAGGTTATGAACTGCTGTAAATCTGGAGTTTATTCCCTTTATGTCCAGGTGGCAGAGTCCTATGCATTTGCAAAAGAGGACCTGTCTCCGTCTCCCACTGCTGCTGTGAAGTGGCTCTTACTTGCAGCCACAGCAGGCATGAAGCTGCACATGTTTATACATTTACGACTCCAATATCATACTGGGCTGGTGAATGCCAAATGATGCATGGACCTTTTCTGATTAGAGTGATTTACTAGGAGCTATGCACAAATAGTACATGCAAAGTGTAGATTAAAAGGAGTGAGGGGAAAAGTGAAGAAATGTTTTTATGTATTTATATATTTATGTATTTACATATTTATGTAATTTGGTGCATGTTTGCTGTCATGCAAGAGGGACCAGGATGCACCGTGCACATGTACTATAGTAGAATACAAATGGCCTAGTAAGTTTATAAAGCCAACCTACAATAGTGATTTTCTTTCATCTCAAATCATGAGTCTCTTTATAGAGACATTATAAATTAATCTTTCTAAATCTCTTTAAAGATCAAGGAACTGGGCTCTCACTGAAAAATTAAAAGCTGCCATTTAATATAGTACATTGGAAAACAGAGAGCAGTGTAGGGTCACAGTTTTTCCCAGCATGACTGGGTATTTGAAGTTGTTGTGAAATGCATTTGTAGATGCAGAAAAGCATAACTGCAGGGTGTTTGGAAACAATTTAAGTCTTCAAAATAATGATCAAAGGAATGAGATAAAAAAATACCTGAAGAGCATCCAAAGATACGGAAATCTTTGTTATCTGGCTGATTCCACTCGTACGTATGAAGTAACCTACCCAGGTCCTGGATGGATCTCCTGAGAGGTGGTAAGCAGGAGGGCTTCCCTCTGAACACACAGCAACTCAGACATCTGAAGATTTGATTCTCTGAATACAGCCTACAAGCAGCTGGCAGAGACCTGCTTAAACTGTACGGGACAGGAAAAAAGTGTCTGGAGCCAGGAATTCTCCACTGATCCACAAAGCAGAGAGAATGTGGACGGCATAAGAGCCAGCAGCAACTGGAACATCTATTTTCTTAATGCTGAGCAAGTACCTATATAAGCTGCTGTTGGAATAATGTGTTTCAAATTCGAAACTGCCTGATTAGGTTATGAACAGGCCCCATGTGGCATGCCATTTGGTTATCTTTATATATGCTTTTTAAAAATGAAGGAGTCAGGCTTGGAAAGACTATGCTGCATTTTGAGTAGTTTACCTTTCAGTAGACATTACAGAAAATAATTTGTGGAGTCCACAGAGACTGCATATTACACAGTGCATAAGACAAAGAAATGGATGCCATTTAAAACAATGAAGGAAAGTGCAGAGAGCTGATCTGAAAATGACAGGAACTTATTTTGCTTTTACACTACCTATTCCAAATTGCAGAAGAGGGAAGAAGCAAGGTGAAAATTTTGAGGAATTAAATAACTGAATGGTGTGTGAGATGAGTAAATGCCCTTGTAAAATTAAAACCTCAGTATTATTTGTAAGCCTCTGGTGCGCTAACCTGTATATTTGTGTGAAGAGCAGAGAAGAGAGCAAGTTTACGCATTAACACCGCTTCCCAGGAATACTAGTGGCGTGGAAGAAAAATATGTTTTGGTGGTATTAACAGGGCTGACTTCAGAGACGGGAGACACCAGATGATGGATAGATTCCTCTCCTCTGAGGGGGGACCATGAAGTGCATGGTCTGGCTGGAGGGAGCCTGTGTGGGGTTGTCCTTTCAGGTACCCCGACATCAGAGCTGTAGGACAGAAGCACTAAGACCACGATGGCCTTTCACAGCAAGTATGGTTTTCAGATAACCTCTCTGGAGTATTTGAGAGGATTCAGGTTCACAGGCCCAAGGGCCAGGTGGGAAGCATTTTGAGAGTTTCTTCCTTTTTTTGTTGAACATTAGGATCTTCTGCTGAGGGTCCTGGAGAAAGCTTTGTGAAAAACAAAGATCTAAATACAGCCTCTTATGTTGTCCTTTGTTCCCAGAAGCGACTGCTTTCCTCAGCAGTGTGCAAGCCAGGTACCTTTAAAACAGACAGTTGAACTCGGGAACAAACTGTGCTTTTTTGTGTCCTGCTCTTTTAGTGCTTCCTCAAGGAAGCTTCACGTGCTGCCGAGAAGCGCAGTCGCTTCTGAGAACCAAGGCTGCTTCTTTGTCTGTAAAGCCTGGCTTTCAGACCTAGGTTTTAATCACAAGCACTAAATCCTTTCTTGGCATCAGCTGCAATCAAATCCTTCTACATGTCCTCTCTCATTGCCATTGCAAGCTGTGGCAACTGAACAAACTGGAGTTTTCCAGGATAACCTTCAGGTCTGCTTGACTGGGTTTCATCATGAATTACCTAGGAGCATTTAAAGAAAACTTTCCCTCTTAGATATTTTTCCTTCGCCGGTAAAAGGCATTGGTTGTTGCAGACAACCAGTGGCAGAAAGCCAATTTGCAGGAAACGGAAAGTTGGTTTGGAACGGACTGGAGGATTTACCACCGAAGTGTGGGGCAGCTATGTGCTTGCTCTCTTGGTAGCCTTGCCTAACTTCCAACAAGAATCCTGGCTTGAATAATCAGTTACTGTTGTCTATATACAGAAAGGACTTGACTATCTACATGAAGTTAGTGTCAACATGCACTTCCATCCAAGGCTGCGGGTGAAAGAGCTAAGCTGAGACATCGAGTGGCCCCTTGCAATGGAGTGACTGCAGCCTGAAAAGAACAAATGGGACATTCTGCAGTTGCACGTTGCAGTTCTGGAGAAAAGTGATATGACCACTTGGAGATCAGATATAAATATGAAATTAACTTGAAGAACATTGTCCTGTGCACTGAGGTGTTCAGAATACAGCTATTTATGGTTAAAGAATGCTCAAAAATATCTTAAATGAAAAAATTGCCTCAAAATAGGAAAACTTCAGGATAAAAAAGTTCTAGCCTCCTGATACTACCGGTGGTTCACTGGCAAGACCACTCATGTTTGTTTTCTTATGTTTATGTTTGCATTTTAAGAACTATAGGCAGTTGTGCACAAAATGCATTCACAGGAAGGGTGTTATTGCAGCTGCAAGGTCATGCCAGTCTAAGTCAGCAAGAGCCAGAATGCCCTGGCACCTTAGCTTGTACCACTGTGTCTATGTGTTTATCTACATGTGCAACTGCTTGGGAACGTGATTTTTCACTGTGTGGGAAATCACATAATTTTACAAAAAAAGAGTCTTCTGCACTGGATAGAAAACAACAAAAAAAGTTGGTGTCCCTGGAACAGAGAGGGAGGTTATGCTTATTTGATCAGAATGAAGGGAGCTCTCTGCACTGTACACTGCTTTATGTTTTCTATATCTGTATCTTCATACCTATATTCTGGGTTGTGGCACCCTGCCTTGAAAGCTTTGTTCATGGTGCCTGTGATGGAAAGAGACAAGAAGAATTAAAAAGAGGGGGGAAAAGGACAGAAGAAACTTTAGACAGCAGCAGCTGTGCTAGGTTGAAACTCAGTAGCTCCTCCATTCTTTAGAAAGTGGGACTGTCAGTAACACCTTGCTGTCGACATTGGGCAATGGCAAAAAGCCAAAATGAAGAGCTAGAGCGCGGTAGCGAATAGTGCTTTTACTGCTCGCATTAACAACCAGAGCATGTAGCTGGACTCCTTCTCTTGCCAGAGACTCAGCAATAAATGAAATTTCAAGGGTCTGATGAGCAAAAATTCCAAGGTCACTAAACCTGAGTAGGATAAATGATAATAAGCTTTGCTATTAATAGCAATTCAGTGACCTGTTGTTGCAATTCTGGGTGAGCTATCAGTGATGAATTTTCAAGTATTCCCCATTAAGAATATTATGCACCATGTTGAATTTCAGTCTGTAGATGTTGCAGCTCTTTTTCTTCCTCAGACACAGGGGTGGGACACATCCCATCAAACTGCAGCCATTTATGAGGCATCTAGTTTAAGCTAGTTATTTAGGCTTCCTCTGTAATAAAGAGGGATTCATCCTAGTATTGGATGAATTGACTTCTGGAGGTGCTTCTTTTCTTTCCTGTTAACTATGAAAGGAGCTAACATGACCATCCTTAAACCAAGGATCTGTCTTTTAGGACGATAAAGCATAAATTCCATGATTATGTTTAGTGATATCCAGTGTCAGTATACTCACTAGTCATGACCTTCCGTCTCACCCTACGGGGTTAATAAAATAAAGGACAATACTTATGCTAGATAGAATCATCATAGAATCATAGAATCATTGAGGTTGGAAAAGACCTCTAAGGTCATCAAATCCAACTGTCAACCCAATACCACGATGCCTCCTAAACCAGGTCCTCAAGTGCCACGTCTACACATTTAAATGTTCCTAAATTTACTTGGGAAGAAAAGGACAAGATGATGGCAAACACCTGGCAAACAAGAAGACATTCAGGTGGGCTTGGAAAGCATCACTGATTGGAGGCTGCCATGTGAGCTGGTTCTCCTTTCCTCCATCAGGAACGGTCAGGCGGTTATGTTTGTGTGGGCCATCATTTGTAGTGTTAACTACAAACACAAGTGACACAACAGGCAACCCTTGATGTCCAGTGGTCTCCAAGACTTTTAAAATTGTCTTAAAAAGAGAGGTAAAACCCTAGTATAGTCTCATGATTCCAGGAGCTGAGGCTTTAAAAATAAGACTTCTGAGGGGGGAAAAAAGCAAGAAAAACCCACAACAACATGACAGATGACAGCCTTAACTGCTGCCTCTCATTAATCTCAGGAATGTCAAGGCCTTCTCTCATGATAATATATGTCAATGTAATTCCACTGTAGTCGTCTTCATCTTCAAAAAAAATGAGGTGATGGTTCACATTATCAGGAGTATGGGCCTTCTTCTTCTATTCATTACAAGTTTTGCATCTCAGCAACCACAATGAATTCAGTGTAAATATTCCTAACTTTTTACAGTACAGGCAAGAAGAAACTGATAAACGTGATGATTTATTCTTCGTCAGTCAGAAACTGTTTAAGTAAGGCATATTCTCTACTGGGTTCTCAGTGATACTGTATGAACATGAACTTGCATTGTTTAATATCAATTTGCTGCTAAACAAAGCCTCTTCTGACTTCAGTGTGACTCATGAATAGCAAATTAATCAAATTTGGAGCTGTTTGTTTGGTCTTTAAAATGATTTAATCACATATATCTCATTTAGAAAGTAATTTAATAACAGAGGCAAAGTAACAGTTAACACTGAAAGAGTCACGCTTCAGCGCGAAGCAGATGATTGTTTAGATCAATTGGTTTATGAAGCCAACATGCAGTATATAAAAATGCAGCCCTATCACCCTACTCTTTTTGGATCAATAGCTTCACCAAGTTCCTAATAGCATGTTCCAAAAAAAATGTATTTTAAAAAAAGCATTCAGACAGAAGTTTCTTATCATTTTGATTTGTGAAAATCAATGTTTGGATTGAATACACAATTTTAATACGCAATGTATCAAAAAGTCAGTATGGGTCAGATTAATACTAATTTACAAAATCGGAATCAGTGATATCACTGGAGCTACTCCAGTTCATTCCCACGATGGATGTATCCCTAGACATGTGAATGCATTGTAGAATAGGAAAAGTGCAACCTGAAAAGTCATTCTCTGTGGAAAAAAAGATTTGATAAGCGAGGTCATGAGTAATAACTCATCACTGCCCTAACTCCATAAGGAAAGGATTGCACTTGTTTAAGGAACAGGGCAAAGACCTCCTGTCACTACTGCAACATCACAGGAAGAGAAAGGAGGCCGATGCTAAGAAGATTTGGGTTTCCCAACAAGCGTTGTCATCACCTTCTAAAATGTGTACTACAATTAGTACAGGAAAGGTGAACATAATGAAGAAAAGCGATCACTTGTATGTCCACATTGAAATGATTCATGCCGCTATATAAAAACCTTCATGTTTCAGCAGGCACAAAAAAAGGACTCAGCTGGGAGACAATGTAACCTATTTTTTCAGGTTATAATTTTTATTACACAATTTAGGGTTTACATTTATCACTCTTCAGCTGAGAGATGTAAACTCTTGTTGGGTACCCAAACAGGAACGCTATGATGAGTCAATCAGGCACACATTAAAGACTTTACTAAAGTCTGTAGTGGACCTGCTGTTGATATAAGGTGAAGTTTACATGAGGAATCATCACCATCTCAGCTCTCCCATATTCCCTCCCACCGCTCCTGTGCTAACCTCACCCTTCCTGGCCTCCCACCACATGTTCAGCGTCATATCATGCTCCTCACCCTGCCACAAAATGCCTTCAGCTCTGCAAACTCTCTCACACATCCCACTAATATTGCCCTTCTTCCTTCAGATCCACTACTAGCCTTTGTTTCGTCAGACCCTCAGACAAAAGGAAGCACAAACCAGAATGCCTCCCTGCTAAATTTATGCCTTTTAGGTCATTGTTTTATAAATGCAGAAGGCCAAGAGGCACTGGCATTGTGTAAAGCTGACAGGATGCTGGCTCTTGGCTCCATCTGTATTTACAGAGACATAAAGAGGACTGCAGTGGGTCAAGCCAAGCATCTGTCTAGTCCAGGATCCCCAGTTCAGCAGCAGCCAACAGCAAATGTACATGGAAGAGCCTATAAAGTAAGGTAATGTACAACAAGGGCAATATTTTCTTAAAGTTTTCTTGTAACAGTAGCCCTGTAAATACGATCTTTGACAATAACAAGTAAAAGGCCACAGGCTTTAGCCGTGGCAGCAATTGCCTGGTGGCCACGTGCCTGTTGCATCCCCATATTTTCTTCGGGGGCAGGGGGCTGGCACCCCTACATAGCCAGTGTGGAACAAACAGCCCCTTCAGGGTATAGGAGGGCAGCGTGCAGCTGCCTGGGAAGCAGGGAGAAGGAGGTAGGCTCTGATAAAACACTGTATAAAAATATCCCCAAAGAGACCCAAGGCTGAGGAGAAAGGAACCCCTGCCACAGTCGTCATACTGCTCACAGCAAAGACCTTGGGACACTGACGACTTGTTGCAATCCCAGTCCATTTTTCATGAGGGAGACTCAGGTCCTTGACCTTAGCACCAAGAGGGACCTTGCAAGGTCCTTCAGAGCATCAGAAAAAAGGAGGAGATATCAGTAAATCTTCTTGTAAAACAATTTTAACTGTATTACTAATGAGGTTTCTTTATATTAAATTTGGACTCAGAGTGCATGTTATTGTAAATGCACCAGTAATTTGGATTATTAGACTGTTAAAACATTAATAGGGCTAATGCTAAACTGTGTTCCCTTTTGCCAATAACAAGGTTTTGAGTGTAAATAGATTCTGAGTGTAAACAGCTTCCAGTAAATTGCCATCCTTCTAGGGACTTCCTGAACCAGAACTGGTGTCTCTATATTTAGTAGCTGTGAATGGGCTGTTTCTACCATGATTTTGTCCAGTCACTTTTTAAACCCATGCAGATCACTCCTCTTGCAAGGTTGGGCATACATCCTATGTTATTTCACAGGAACTAGTGAGCTGAGCAAGAGCTTTGGGGCGCGTGCATTTTGTAAACCTGCTGTGCTTTATATTACAGAAAAACAGAAATTCCTATGTTCTTATTAAGCTTTGCAGAAACTTCACCATAATTGTGAAGATGTGTGAGAACATATGACTGTGCGTATTATTACAGTATCCACACCAACATCTTCCTAGTGTCCAAAAAGCTTTGTCTATGCTGTTCTCCAGCTGTGTGGAATGGTTGATTTTGGTTTTGTAATATACCTACTGCTGGTAGCCGAAGTCCACTTAAGCACCTTGTCGGCAGCACTTCACCTCGATATGTAGAAGTGAAGAGGTGGGCTTTGAACAGAATCTGGAATTCCTAAAGGAGGAAACAATATTTGAGATATCTGGCTTTGGTGTTCACCCTTGGCTTACAGAAACTACAGAACAGCACAAGAAAAATCTGTCAGATCAGCTAAACCCAAGAAACAAATCAGCTCAGGACTCACTGGGGACTCTTTCCTGTATTTGTACACTGCAAGCCATAGCTTTACATCCACATTGTTTGCTGAAAATATTGTTTCTCCCCCCTTATACATGAGTCAGGCATGAGTCTGCTGTTAGAATATCCAAACATGAGTTGTGACTTCAGTAATTTGCCACTGAGTTGTGCCTCTGCCCTGGGCAATATGTATACACTCTCAAAGGCAGTGAATGAAATAAAACTGTCACAAAAACTTGTCTGCAGTTCTTTATGAAACAATCGGTGGGAACTTCTCCGCCTGTGCAGCAAGCAGCGGGGGAGAGACCCAGGACACTTCATCAAAAGCATTATGAAAGTGACTGTTTTCCCTGGGAGGCTGAAGAATATGATTTCCTGAAAACTCTATTATTAGAAAAAAAAACCCAGCAGTTTTAACCATTATTGGAAGATAGTTATGTTGTGGTAATACTGAGCTAGGCCTTAGGAGAATAGCATTTATCTAATAGCACATCCTTCCCAGTTCTAAGCAATGTTCAGTGAATCACAGCATATCTCCCTATCTCAGTTTTCCACTATATATACTCCCTTTCTTCCATTCTTCGTCTGCCCTAGGCTGCCCATTCATTACGGCAATGACTCACTCTTGGTATGGGTAGCAACAGACACAGTCGTGAAAGATGTTTTGGCACTGCTAAATGTTATCATTATGTAAAAACCCAAGTGTTTAGTCAATCTTGTTCAATATAACAACAATCATCAGAAGGCCTATATAAACTTTTCTGTTTGGGGAAGGCAGAAATGTTATTGCATATGTCCTTATTTCAGGAAAACACCCTTTATTTTGGACATCCTGTGCCTAAAGCGCCTAAAGTAGAAGGTAAAATTGGAAAGTGAACTGTTGGAACTGTTCCTCATCAGGAAAAAATGTAATACAGTTCTTCTGGGAAATAAATATTGTGCTTATAGCTCATGTGGATAGATGATCTAGAATGGCTTTGCGATTGCTGATGGTACAAAAACTCTCATTTGTACTACAGTTGGTGAGCAGATCAAAGAATCATAGTCATGTTGGTGGGAAGGGACCTCTAAAGGCTATCTAGTCCAACATGCCGCTCAAAGCAAAAGTATCACTAATACAATATCGGGTCATCCAGGGCTTTGCTGGGCCAGTTCTTGAAAAATCTTTGAGGATTCCCACATTCCCAGGTAAGCTGTTCCTGTGCTGCACTGACCTCTTAGTGAAGAAGCTTTTTCTCGAGTCCCATCTGAACCTCCCAAGACACAACTGGTGTCCTTTGAACCTCTCTGTATCATCTGTGGCTGCTATGCACAACTCAGCTCCGCCATCTTTGTGACTTTCCCTGAAGTAGCTGTTGGCAGCTATCACATGGCCCTTTATTTTCCTCTCCTCCAGACTACACAAGCCCAACTCCCTCTAACTGCAGGCCCTGCCATCCTGGACAGTGAAAGGCTGTCAGCACCACAGCTTTATTCGCCTCTCCTACATTAATGAAAAGACCTCCTACTGAAACCTAGGTGAGAAAAATAAACAAACATACAAAAAACCCGAACCAACCAGAAAACAACTTGAGTGAGTTTTTTAAGCTTTTGTGGAATAATCTCTCTCACACAAAATCAGAAGGATTTTTTTTCATATGAAAGCCACATTATGTTGAACTTTAATTTTTTTTAGCAAACTCCGCACAACCAAGCACCTTCACAATACTGTCTCCTGTAATAACTGAAACTGCAGTTTGCATTTTAATGGGTTTTGGTAGTATTGAAACAGTGCATCAATTGCTATTTGCATATTAAGTGCAATAAGCAAATCTCTGCCTAGCATAGCAGTACAACTATGCATCATACAGGATTCAGCAGCTACATAATACGTATCAAAAGACATATTTGCATGCGGGCAACCGACCACATAATATAGGTTAAAAAAGTGATAAACTCCAAAAGAACGGTGGGATAACGGATTCAAATATGTACAGAAATGACTGAGTCGATTCCAACATTGGTTTAGTGATCTGGAGCCGTCCTGATATACCTTAACAGTACACCTCCTTCCCTCCGCAGCAGACACGGGTTTTATTCCTGCTCAGCGCAAGCACATCTACTACAGTAACTTCATGTACTTTAGCTTGGGCTCTGTGGCAAACCTGAGCACAATGTCTGCTGTTTCTGCAGTATTTTCATGTTTTGTGCAAGACATCTGCAGTAATTGACAGTATACTGCACCTGTAAAACAATTTTTGGGTGTGTTTTAGATTTGCTGTCTTGTAGCTCCACATGTGTTACCTTTGTAAATTTTCACAGGTTGCCCTCTGAACTGTGTCTGTCACTGTTTTTATTCTGACACATTCTCAACGCATGGCATCTACACTGTTTCCAGACGGGCAAGAGATGATCAGTTGCCTGGAAAAAGCTGCGCTCTGTCCTTCTGACTGTCTCATCTTTGTCTGGGGTGGCCAAAGGTATTCACTTAGATAGACCATTTGGTTTAGATCTTTAATGCCATGGGGGCAACATGCCATTTTTCTTTCCTAAAGAGGAGTGTGTAGAGTGCAAGCTGGCCTACTGCTCCAAGGCAGTACATAAGCATTGCATATCTTCATGCTTCAGAAAGCTCTTTGTCATTGACTGCAAGTATATGATTTCAAACACCCTGATCCAGTCACAGGAACTGCAGGCCCCAGCGTGCACTGCTGGGATGGTGAAGCTAGACGGAGGGCACATCCTTGTCACCAGCTTGTAGTATACCCAAGAGAAATGAAGGAGTGGAGTCCTCGGAAGCTGTTCACCCAGGGAAGCCTCTGGCAGTATCGCACTGCCAAGAAAAACAGCAGGGCACAGCACCCAAGGTCACTGTATCCATCCCCTGCTTTTCTCTTCACGTTGGCCCGTAGAAGCATTGCACTCTTTTGTCTAGTACCAAACCTGCAATGCTGCACAGCTTCCCATCTTTAAATAGCTAGTTATGCAGGGTAGCTCACTTTAGCCATCCTTGCAAGAATATTGTGCCTGCTGTACTGTTATTTCATACTTATTCCTTCATGAACAACCTTCTCTATAAAAAGCTCTCTGATTAAATGAAAAGTAGCATGTTGGGGAATTTCAAAAGCTGCTCTTTCTAGCTATGTGCAATGAGCCTTGTGTAGCTTGGTTTTCTCCAGTTGCGAAACATGGTTCTCCATTTCTGGGAAGGGTAGAAAACACAGCTTTCTTTTTAAGGATTGCTGAATCTGTATAAAGTAAACACAAACCATCACTAAGACAAAAAGAAAAAAGAAAAGGTAATGTTAGATCGTCTTTCTGTTAATGAAGACCCGTTGAAACCAAGATACATTTCGTTCTCATTGGAGACCGTCCAGTTTCCGATATGGAGGAAATACCCCGGGGCATCTAACAAATGCTTTCTAGTGCTTTCATCTTCTTTGAAAATTCCCACTGAAAAAGTGGAGGAAGACTGCGAGCTGAGATTTCATAATCCCTGTGTGAGGAAATCTTACTGAAGCAGTGCACTTTTGCTACCAGGGAAAAGAAAGGGGAGAGAACCTGTTAAACAAAGTGAAAGCAGGAGGGTGGATTTATATTGTAAGACTTCTGAATTTTGTTTTCAAATGCAGAACTTATTCTGCTGTTCAAAACAAGAAAATAATTTCCTCTGGTCTCAGTGAAATCCAGAAATGATGGCAGCTTGCTGCTGCTTTACTTCAATGGCATCTTCTAACAGCAACTCCCTTTCAGGAAAGCTATCTTTTATGTCTGAGAGGTGGAGGAAATAAGCCCATTTTCTTTGTACACTAGGGATGCTCTTCTGTGTCAGTCCAGGATGTGGGGAGAGGCACTGTACGGTTGCTGGGACCTCAGGGTTGTCCAGTTTCATTTTTCCTTCCCTTGTGATTAGGAAATAGTCTTAAAAGTGAGGATAAAAGAGGCCAAAAAGGGCAGAATGACAGAAGTAGGGCTTTGTGTTCAGCCTCTGAAAGCTTTATTGCACGCAAGATTTAGAGACTATTTGTTTGGTATTAGTTTGACCTTTTTACCTTGCTTTGCTTGTGTTCATGACTTTCTCTTCAGCCTGACAGATCTTAATGTTGATTACCAGGACTTTTTTCTCTGAATTTTGCCACCAAGCTAAACAACCTGCACTGAAAAAGTATACTGTTGTTAACGATAATCCAGCTAGAAAGCATTCCCTAAAGGACAAAAAAGGCATGAGGAACAGGGCTTCATAAAAACTGGAGGCTTCTGTATTTTTCATGTATAAATTTTTTCCTAAGATGGTGAAAGACGTTGGCTTATAGTAACATCCCCCGACCCCCCAATAACCTTAGCAGGTCTGGGCTTGTGATTTCTTTAAATTGGTGTCACGTTATCTTACCCCTTTCCTGGGCAATAAAGCACCAGAGTGCTCAGTTCCTTTTCTCACAGAAGGATTTGTTGAGGGCTCTTTCTAACTCCATAAAGTTCCTCTGGTCTGGCTGTAATTCAATGAATTATTGGCTAGGGGAAAATTATTGAAGTTCATCATGACAACATTGTTCATCACATTAAATAGTGTTGCTGAGGGGGAAAAAAGTTGTACTTCCAAGACAATGCACCTGCAGAGAATTAGCTGATAAATGAATAACAGACATGTGGCCGAAAATATTGATGGAGAAACACATTTTTAAGAAAAACTTGGGGGTTTTTTTGCAACAAACTCTAAATGCCTCCTCTGTGTGATCTTAGCAGTTAAAATATTTGGCAGTCCAAAGATACAACACTACACTTCGTGCCACGGGAAGCAAATTGCTCAGACATTTTTTCCTCTTGCGTGCTGTTTGATGGTTGTCCTCCCTGTCATTTTGCCACTGACACTAGCATTGCACAAATAAATCATCATGGCTGGTGATTCTTTTCCACTCCCACAGAAAAAGTGGGAGCATGTAACTACCTGCCCAAAAGGGGCAACCATATCTGTGCTATTTATACATCCTTGCTTCAAGTAGTTAACTATACTCTGCAAGTTTATGATGATTATTTTATATTTATACTACAGTAGCAGTAAAAGATACCAGCATGTTACTGCCAGACCCTCAGCAGTATTATTTGGATGTCTAACTCCTGGGCCTTAGCTGTTGTGCAGTGCCTGAAGTGAGAGGAGAAGGCTGTGTGCAGATGGAACAGGCAGTCAAGCATCAAACTACACTGTTTCCTATAGCACCCTTGATTCCCATGTTGCAGCTTTTGGGAAGTATGGGGTGAGTAAAGAAGGAGCCTGCAGGAATAAAAAGAAGGGATGAGCCAGTGGAATGGTGCCATGGAGAAATGTACTTTATCCCCCAACCTCCTGCTGGAGAATTCCTATGTGATGCTCATCATTAAACTTTCCAGTGTAATTAGTTCCTTGAAACCCAAAACCAAGCACAGAAAGGGCTGGGTTTGCCAAAGTGTTGATCTCTGAGAACAGTGACTGAGAAATCTTGGGGCTGTGCAAAGAACAGCTGTGAGAAAACAAGGAAGAAGAAAGTGATTAAACTCTCTGCCGGTTGGTTTCAGGGTCATTCCTGAACGCAGAAGAATGCAAACAGAGAACTTTATGCAAGTGTCTGGAAAGCAGTGTGTTCTGGAAACATCTGGGAGGCAACAAATCTTTCTGACCATCTTTCTGTTTCTATACCCCAGACCTCTAAAGGGATCCAACTAGGATTGGATCTTCTGTGCCAGGTCCTCTCTTTGTCACAACCATCCTCACCTTTTTGTCTTCTGGGGGGCATCCTTACTTTCCCCTCACCACCTTAATTTATTCCTCATTGCTTCTTCTCACCTACTGCCTCCTACTTCTCTTTAATCTTTCTTCTGCAATGTTATTTACACAGTACTCCACACCTTTCCTCTCTCCACCTCACAATTCGTATTATTTCCTCCCTTTCTTTCATTCCCTGGCATCAGTAGAGTAGCATCAAATTCAGTAACCGTCAGGAAAGTTTTGATCATTCCCTGAGTCCCCATTATGTGCAGTCCCCTTGCTGAGATAAATCAACCTCAATTGACTTAAATTTTCTTCTTTCTGTGGGAACATGCAGTATGCCTGATATCCAGATGTCTAACCTGAATCTTTCCTCCTGAGTTTAAACCTATTACTTTATCCCCTGCCTATTACAGACATAGAGAAGAGCTTATTCACTTGCTTTTAGCAGCAACATCTTTACACATCCAAAGACTGTTATTATGCCTTTCCTTGACATTTTCCTCTCTAGATTAAATAACCTCAACTGACTTAACTTTTCCCTGTAGGTGATGTTTTACAGTGCTCTCATTGTTCTCTTTGCAATGCTTTTTTGCACACCCTTTCTAAAGCACGTCACCAAAAGTGGACATGGTCCTTCTGCTGAGACCCTGGCAATGCTGACTGCAGTGGAATTCAGTCTTTTAAGCTATAATCCCTTCCTTCTCTACCTATATATAAAGATACAAAAACAGAAAAGATCTTTCAGTATAGTGGGTTTAGTGCTTCTTTTTTTTTTTAGCAATAACATGACACTGCTGACTTATGTTCTTCACTAAAAAATATTTTTTTTTTCCTGCAGAATGATTTCTTGCCAGTTCTTGCTCCTCCTCTGTTTACATAAAGGACTGTTCCTGCCTAAGTGTATTACTTCTCATTACTGAATAGTTCCCTGTCTTCTTTGCAGAAAATTCCTCCGATTCAACAAAATTATCTGGAATCCTAAGCTTGCTCTCTAAGATCCTTCCTAGTTCGACACCATCTACAGATTCAGTAGTCATACTTTCCCTTCCATTGCTTCCATGGTCCCACTTTCTCTTCCCAAACTTCCTGATCCAGATTATTCATGAAAATGTTAAAAAACACTGTATATAGATCAACCCTTAGTGGAACACTGCTTGACGTATTTTCTCCCATTTTGACAATGAATTGTTGTCACAACAGTGTCTCATTTCCTAGACAGTTTTTCCCCTGTGTAAAATTAATTCATGTAGTAGTCCGTGGTCCTTTAACTTACTTATAGACTGTAATGCAAGGCAGTGTCTTTCTAAAGTCAAGATATATGAAATCTGGTGCTTCCCCCATATACACAAGACCTGTAATTCTGGCATAAAATAAAAACAGATTAGGAAGTCTATGTTGGATGTGCCACCTCACCTCATTACCTTCTAGGTGCTTATGTACAGTTTGCTTGATTATTTGTTCTGCTATTTTTCTGCGAATGAAGTCTGTTTGTTACCTATGTGTTAGCATACGTGTTTACTATAGCCTTTGTTCATAGAATCAGTATTTCTAACAGACACTGTTAGTATTAATGCGTGCCGTTTCTTGCACACAGACCCACAAAAACAACGGAGAGACAACTGAAGGAAGTGAGTAGATTTGGCAGTTGACATCTGCTGTGTTTGTGGTTTACTACGTAATGTGCATTATCTTATTCCACAGCCTTGTCCTGGCTGCTGCAGTCTGGGTCAGGAGGAACCTCTGGGTGGAGCAGAAGATTGTGCTTTCCCTGGGAGTCACTGAGCAAGGCCAGGGGAAGCGTCAGGGGTCAGGATGGGCCCAGCTGAAGGGAGGCAGGGAGCAGGCAGTCAGGCAGCAAGGAGTCTGCAGAACGGCCAAGGAGACTGCTGAGAAAAGCAAAAAGCAGATGGACAGGTAACAGCAAGAGGTTGTTTCCTACAGTGCCAGAGGAGATGGTGTAGGTCTTGTTACAACCAGAAGTTAGCAAGTAGCAAGCCTGTAAGAAGGGACTTGCCCTGCAAAGGCATGATGCTATAACAAAGACTTGTAAAAAAGTCCTTTTATTTCTGTTTGTTCTCATCCTGAATTTTCTTTGTTTGGAAAGGCTCAGTCTTTTAGTTTATGGTACAACCCGACTTCAGCTTTTAACTACCCTTTTGGTGTCCTGACCACAAGGAGAGGTTTGATTGATAGTGCCATCTCAGTGCTCTGGATGATATAAGGTGTCATTGTAGTACTCATGAAACCTCAGCTCCTAATTTTTCATCACCCCATAACAACCTGCTCCCTCTAAGTATTTTGGGCAACACTCTCATTTCCAATGTCCCCTGCCTGATTTTTCCATTTCACACCACCACCATTGGTGATGGTTGGCATATGAGTATGAAATGCAGGGAGTTTGGTTAAGGAAGCTCTGGAAGGCTCACAACCCTCAGCAAGCTGAAGTTTCTTCCAGAAAACTCTGATCATGGGGAGATGCACATCTGTGCTTGAGGGGGATTCTGGCATGCACTACAGGTGACGTAACAATTTAATTTCCTTTGAGCTTGTCTCAGGCCATCTAAACTACTTAGAGAAGTGTTACATTTATTTGTATAGCTGATATTTTATTTATGAATCAGATATCATCCAAATCCTAAATGATCTCTATCATCAGGCTCCAGCTGTGACATGCATAAGCAGAGCTGCCTCAAGACATAGGAAATATACGCAAAATCAAATTTTTCTCACCCAAGGATGACAGACCAACACCAATCCCTTGTCATTAAAAAAAAGTCCTGCAGAGTTGGGCTTGCTACTCATAGAGCTGCCTGGGAGCAGGAAGGGGGGAGGTGGCAACCACGATTGCTGGGAGGAGCCAGGGTCCCCATCTCATGGAGAGCCTGGTACCTCTGGGATAGCAGCAGTGGCCAGCCTGGCATTTTAGGACTGAGTATAGGCAAAATAGACAGCCTCCTCCTTCTCCTCCCCTCCCAAGCAGTGACCATTTTGTTTCCCCATGGCTTTAACCAGAAGGCAGATGACTGCCTAGGGCCATACCCACCATAGGACTTTATCTAGTTATGGCTGATTTTACAGCATCTTTATGGAGCCTGTCATACCCCAAAAGGGTGTGTTAGGAACATGGGTGCCACATACTCGTACATTTTCTGCCCTGTTGATTTTGAGAAGTTAGGAGAAGGGTTAGGAAGATGGCAAACTCCACGTATAAAGCTTTTCTGTGCTTGACACATGCAAAAAAAAAAAGGGAGTTTAGTGGCAGAAGGGTTAAAAATATTTCCTTTGCTTTCACAGGGTTTCTCTGATTTGATGGTCCTCACACATTCTCTTACGTTTATTTTGTTTTACTTTTAAGCTACTTTGAGATCTTTAGACATGAATGTATACTAAATAAAACTGTAGCCACAAGGACATAAAGTCACTGTTAAATTGCAACAAGAGTCTGATGGCTTTTTGCTGGGCAGGGCTTTTCTCCAAGAGGACTCCCAGGAGTCTGTGAGCAAAGATTTGCGTAGCAAGGCAAAATCCAGGCAGCTCAGTGAGTGCCTAAAAATGTGGCCCCTAAGCAATGAGCACAAAATTAAAACCTCAGTACCTTAGCAAAGTACACCAGATCTTTCTGATACTATTTGCACAGCTGTTCAAATCTTTCCCTTCAGTGGCAGCTCAGAAAAGCTTCAATCCTGCAAACTGATATTCTTGGAAGACCCTGGGCCATGCAGAGCCTCCTCAAATACTGTAGCTTCTGGAATCGCAAGGCAATTCTTCAATTATGATTAGGTAGAATTTACTGTTTAAGAAGGCGTTTTTAAATAGGAATTTCCATTTTGAAACCTCTGGAAACTACAGCAAATAGACCAAAAAACTCAATGGCAGATTATTACTTTCTAAGCCTTACATTTAAGAAGACCTGCTCACTGATACCCTTGAATATATTACTTTATCATCGCATCTGAGACCATCTGTCACTATCACTTACGGCTGTGATGATTGTTGCATTATAGAGACTTTAGAGTTTCAAAAGGGAGGATTTAATTATTTCAAGAAAAAACATGGATAACATCCCTCCAAGCAGGAAGTCCATCAAGTCACTAAGTTCTCATTACAGGGATTTTCTGTAGGCACATTGGCCTGAAGCTGCCTCAGATGTGCACTTCTGGTCCCTGGCATTCTCTATCAGAAACAGAGCAGCTGAGGGTGAAGATGATGATCACATTCTGGTTGCAGATTAGCTTGAAACAAGATTTCACTAAGTCATGGGTGCTAGAGGGTTTATCTGGGTTATTGTAGTCATGACTTTTGTGTGTACTGCAGGATGTAGATTGTTCTACACAGGCTCCCAGGCATTAGCGAGGCTATGGAAAGTAATCTTTTTGGCAGCAGCAGCCTTTGTTGATTGCAAAAACTGTAAATGCCAGGGGCTACTCCAGCCAAATAGCATATTTCATCCTTTGGAGTCCTGAGAGTGCAGGCAGGCTTGGTCAGGCCTCAGTGACTTATTTCATCTCAAATAAGGGAAGAAGAGTCAGCACTAGTGCTGTTGAACTGGCCGTTATCTCCTACGTCAAACTATTCACACAAAAGAATTCTTATCAGGACAGAAAAATTTGTCACTATAAAATAATACTTGTAGCTTTAAAGTATTACTTTAGCTATAAAATAAATTCTTTAAGCTTATGGAGCACTTCAACTTTGCCCTTTTATGACTTTGATGCATGGGAATGATTCTAGAAACTCTTAATATCTGATTTGTTCTTCTAGCATAAATGTGTCTTTGCCTTCAACCTCATGCATGTACAATGTATTAAATATCTAAACTAATGATATGTTGCAAAATAATATAATTTAAGTATTAATGAATTATCAAACATGTACTTGGATTTTCTTAATAACCAAGCAAGGCTTAAAACAAAAACCATTTAGATTCTGGAAACAAAACAATTTAGTAATTACTCCGTAGTTCCTTCTCCAGTAAGACACTTTTTTTTTTTTACACTAATCATGGATGTTACTAGGACATTGTGTATTTAGTGTGAGGATTTGGCTATATCAAGAGCGTTGCTACCCTCTGTGAGGCACATCAGTCTATGCTATTATTTTTGGTTTTCAGGCCTAACCTGAGAGTACTATGCCTAGTAAATAAGGAAATAATTGAAGCTTCAAACTCATGGAGTGCTTTAGCACCTTTGTTTAACACATTGACACATTGTGTTTTTTCACTACATTTCACAAACTGCAGTTTATATTAATATAATAATTACTGATTAACTAAAAATATGCCATCATATTAGCTCTACCAAATGGCTGCAGAATGGACTGGGAAGTCATTACCCATCATTAAGTCAATGGAGGAAAAGGAGGATTTCACAACTGTTCTGTTCCATCCACTCATCTTTCATCTGCTCTTTCTTAGCCTGGGCTAATTCAGAAACCTGTTTCATGGATTGAGTCTTCAGCACAAACGGAACTGTTTGTAAGTTCCTTAAAATCACACACACACTCACAGAGGAGAAGAGTAGGGCAGAAGGTCGAATAATTGCAAAAACAGAATAATTATTTCCCAGTCCTTGCAGCATTAATAAGTGGGATGTCATTGGCGTGTTGGCCTTTGCATGTCAGGGAAAATCACACTACAGTATTGGCAGACTATGCCTGTCATGGGATAGAAGTGGACTGACTTCCCAGATATAAAAACCAGATCATGCAGCAATGACTCAGAGCTGAGTACAAACACACGCAGAAGGTGAGGGGGATTCTGAGGGAGCTGTCGCTTTACAAAATAATTGTTGAAGTCTATTCAGCGACCATATACACCTTCCACTGCTAAGATGATCAACAGTTGGCAGGTCCATCTCCAAAAGGTCTACTTACCAGGGAATGTCTGTCTCTGTCTATATATTTATACCCTGATTACCTTCATGGCAGAAATTGGCACACTTCCAAAGCCCTTACCTGTATCATAAATAGACTAAAAGTAGAACTTGCTTCTTTTTAGAGGCCTGAATTTGTTGTTACATCCTGACATCAATGAATCTAATTGTGGCATGTGGTAATAATACAAACAGTAGAACAGCTCTCAAATTCACCAGCTTGACTTGGACAGTAAAACCAGAATTAATTCTGCTCTTATTTATCATCCTCTCTGTTCTTTCCCATGTATGTACTCTGCAGTCTCTAGGTTGAAACTTCCACCCATACTAAAAGGTTTTCTATTCTTGTTCACCAGATTACCTAATTTAAACACCTCTGTCACTGCTGGTTTTTGTACAATTAGCTTTACCCTAAGTGAGAATTGGAAATCTAAATTGCCTGGCACTGTCTCAAGACAGTCAGACAGTGGCCCTGTATGTTAGGGAGTGTTTTGACTGTA
>WAAD01017556.1:8506-53501 GCA_013389945.1 Fregata magnificens
GCTATCATTGTGGATTACAAATTATTATTATATACAATAAGTTTTATTCTTTAACAGTATATGAGCAGTGTGAGAGCAGGTATTTCAGGATGCCAGGATGATGAACCTTTGGGAAATAAATTTTGTTGTCTGTTTTGAGCATCGATATCTGTTTCTAGTAAAAAGCTGCTGGAGGATTTGTATTCTTCCACAAAAATAATTCCTCTAAAAAAAACTGTCAGTGGTTAGCATTTCAAATTAAAACTCGATTATATTTGATGTCTTCTTTACTTACTGTCACAGAAGAATCCTTTTGGAAGACAGAGAGAAATTGTTACATAGGTCCATTTATAACTGAATTAAAGATATGGATTTCATTTAATGTAATTCAAATATTTAAGTCAGCTGTGCCCTTGAAGTATTTGGCAAATTTTTTTTGCATGGAATTTTGCTGATTAGTGGAAAAGTTTTTTGCTTATGCAATATTATCCTGTTTGCCAGCTAACTATATTTGGTGGGTAGAAGATATTTCTCCATGGTGAGAGAACATGAATTTTTTTACTACTTCCCATTTCTAGAATTCTGCGGAAGAAAAATCATCTTACTTTCACGCATCTGGAGCTAAAGCATGGACATGCTTAGGGCTTTTTTAAACTTCTTGTTATTGTTTTTGTTATTATTAACGAAGCAGTGGTTGAGGTTCTCAGGAAGACACATTTGCTCCTGAATTGCCTCTCCTGAGTTCTTCTGTTCTTTCAAACTCACAGATCTGTCATAATTTGGGAAGCAAACTGTTTTGTTCTTTCAGTTGTCTGGGAGCTTAATTCTTGCTCTAGAAATGTCTCATTCTCCTTCAGACTAAACATTTCCCTAATCCAAAACTTACTTAAGGGTTACCTGAATGCCAAATAAGAGTGATAAATTTAACACTTGAAAAACTTTTTTTTTATTTCAGGTTTGGCTTTTATGAACAAATAAAATTAATTAGATCTAGTATTCCATATGTGTTTTTACACTAAAATTAAGAGTATATAACTTATAATTGACTAAAGTGGGCTTTCAAAGAGGAAGCCGGTCCTCACGCTACAAAAAACAAATTCATGACTTGCCTCCCCACCTCTCGGCATGGTGTTTCAGTGCTTAATCACTTCTGCTGTTGTGTAAAGTATTTTTGAATTAAATTTGTCTAGCTTCAGCTTTCACTATTCAGATCTTGTTATACATTCTGCAGCTATGGTAAAGTTCTCATTTGTTGTTCTTGGGTTCAGAAGTAAGGTAACAACAGTATTTTGATCTCTCCTTCAGGGTATCAACAACTTCTTCATTTAGTCCAAGATAGAATGGTCATGCAGAACAGTTCCCCAGGAATGACTGGCAAATGTAAAAGTATTTTCCTCCCCCTCAGATAAATTTCCTTCAATCCACACAGCCCTCCCACCATGTTTGAGTGTAGCTCAACTGATACTGATTCCATGTGCAGAGATCCCCATCAGTAGAGGGGATGGCTGGATTATCATACAGTAAACCCGAACCGTATCTTTCAATGCCTCTATACCTTTCCTCTGCAGTCAGGAAAATTCAAGCCTATTAAGAGAAACAATTGGGGTTTTTTGCATATAGTGGTGCTTTAAGACCTTGCTGCGTCATTCTACCACACATTGAATTCTGGTCACTTACCCCATTGATTCCTGTGCGCCAAGGAGCATTTCTTAAAATGAAGCTTGAACTCTGTTTAATCTAGCCAGCTGGTAGCTGAGATGATGGAGTATTTCTTCTAGTCAGCTGAGTAATTCTCCCCACCAGCACACCTTTAACAGTGTGTGTGGTTCCCTCATGTCAAAAAAAAGTGCGCAGCATTTCCCATGAGAGGACTGACAGTCAGCAAGGACTCAAAGCTGACAAATCAACAGCTTAAGTTGAGAGTTATGGTACAGGGATATGGAAAGCCTGGCTAAGTCAGTTATTGACTGTATCTCTTGGTATAAGAATAAGGGACTGCAAAGCTTTTAGGACCTGGTTTTGGAACAAACAAAAGGAAGTATTCTCTGTGCATAAGGTAGCAGATTTGTGCAACTGTTGGTCAAAGGACACCATGGATGCAGAAAGGTTATCTGGATTCGAGGAGAAAGTGGACAAGTAGACTAGACAAAGCACAACAGATTCAGGGTATCTCATGAGTTGAAATGTTTGTGTGCTGTGAGGAGTGGCTGCTGTTGGCGGCAGGATGCTGAGCAACTCTTGATCTGATTCACTTCAGTCTTTTTCATGCTTTTCTCAGTGTTTTCAAAAAAAATGTTCATGTTTTACTATTTCCAGAAATGTATCAACTGACATGGCCTTTGCAACAGGGGACTTGGCTTTTGTGGCACAAATCCCAGACCCAGGCCATCACTTAGTTACTGTGAGAACATGCCCAAAAGTGAGATGGGATTTCCAAGCCACCTAGTATGAGCTTTAAATGAATTCTTGGTAGTTAGTGATCAACGCAATTATGTATTTCATGCCCAGCAGATAAATGGAGTTGTGGTGTTGGGGTGGGTTTTTTTGTTTTGTTTTGTTTTGTTTTGTTTTTTTATTTGGTTTCAGATGTTTTTGATCCTTAAGCTTTTACTGAAGACTTATTATGTTGCATATTCTTACTATTTTCTTACTCCCAAAATCAGTAAGATGAATCCAAAATCTAAAAACTTTTTCCTTGAAGAACTTCTCTGTTGTTCTTCTCAGAATCATGTCTTTTATATCTTTTGTATTTGCAGCAGAGTTTTCTACCACATTACATCTAAATGAAAAGGTTGTTCATTCTTATTTCACCTCTTTTGAAAGAAGAGTTGGAGCTCTGAAATTCTTCTTCGCTAAAAAAAGTTGTTCAAGGCCCAGGATGTAATGCAGGAGAGGGATGAATTTAAAGCTAGAAAATATAAATGGCCAAAGCAGTGATAGTTATACTTTAGATAATCCACTCTTATATTGTAAAACTCTTTTTTTTTCTTCCTTTATTTGACATATTTCTAGGTCAGAAAAGTTTGGGTGACTTTATTCACACACCAATAATTGAAAATTGGTGAAATAGCAAGTTTTGTTGCAGATTAATTTTGGCTAATGTTTTGATCCTTCCAATTAAAAAAAAAAAAGTAAAATATTGGCAGTTAAATGGCTATTAGTATTTTTTTCCTTTATCTTCCTTTTCTGGTTATGTTCATCAGTAATTATTCTCAAAATTAATGGAAAAGGAGGGGAATTGCATTAGGAAAGACATTTTTGTTATTTTTTCATAGTAGTGAGGTAGTCTTCTGTCACTGTGGAAAATCTTCCTTTTCCTGTTTTTTGTGGTTCTGTTATCTGTCAGATTTGTAACACTGAAGGTTATTTCTGGAAAATTATAAGGAATTCTAAAATGGTGGCACCTTGGTGCCAGGAAAACTAGCTCTTTGTTTTCCTGGCTCCATGAGCAAATTGGTAGATGCCCTAGATGGGTAGCCTCCAATTTTTTTGAAGGGTTGTTTAAACACCATCAGTCAACAGTCAGTTAATGTGATGGGTATTTTCTTGCACATATGCAGAAGAATAGGAGAATGTTTTACTCCACTGTGACTCAAAGACTTCCTAAACTATCTGATATCACTCCATACATATGTGAACAAAAACCCTTTTGTGTAATTTTTCCTTTTTAATGATGTCATTGTTTTGCATTACTAGGAACTGGACAGTCCCTTTAGGTTATACGGGCTTACAATGAATCCACTGCTTTATAATATCACCCAGGTTGTCATCCTGTCAGCTGTTTCTGGTGTCATCAGTGACTTGCTTGGATTTAATCTAAAGGTAACTACTTGATGAGCATCATGTTTTTTTCACCATGGTGTTCAGAATGTTATCACAGATGTATCATACATTGTAGCCTAATGAATTCTTTAACTGTGTTAACTAGAAGATTTATTGTTTGAAAGTGGTTATGAAATTTAAGCTATATCAGAATAATAGTGATATATTTGTCAAAGCAGCCCTTTTAACTTTTTTTTTGGCATTTTTGTGGCTTTCTAGCTTCATTTAGGACACATAATTACAAA
The DNA here is from genome assembly GCA_013389945.1 of Fregata magnificens. Taxonomy (NCBI): domain Eukaryota; kingdom Metazoa; phylum Chordata; class Aves; order Suliformes; family Fregatidae; genus Fregata; species Fregata magnificens. The sequence continues at coordinate 12,553 of WAAD01017556.1, forward strand.
GAATTCTTAGACATAAATACAGAGACATTCATACACATAAGTACAAGACCTTATTTAACTTTTCTTCATATCCCAGATCTGATTTCTCTCTTGAATTCCTCACTTTTGACTTTGTAGCTCTTTAAGGGATGCAGAAAGATGCACACTACCCTTGTCTTGCACTGCAGTAAAGTATTACAGTAGATACAGTATTACTATGACCGATCTTACACAGTGTCCTTTCATCATGGCTGAAGGACTATCTTGTTAGGTCCTACTCTCTGGCCCCCTCTGAAATAAAAACTCTGGAAACTATTTCAAGATTCAGGTTATGAGGCACGTTAGTTTCCACAAGCTTGTAGCACAAAGCCCTTAATTGGCCATTGAGTTTGCTTATATCTACCCATTTTTTTCCTGTTAGAAGTAAATGAATGTAAAATTTATTTTGTGTATCATAGAACATGCAGCAAATACAATAAGAAAGAAAATGTGGTGGTATTGCAGTTCTGGAAAACAGAAAACTGAGATGAGAAATAATGTTGATTTACTGCTCTAACTTTTCCAGCTCTGGAAGATCAAATCTTGACCATGTATGAAGAAGATGAGATAACACAGTGTTATACAAAAGCTCATTGATTGACAAAACTGCCTCAAAGCAGCCACTGAATCTGTATTTCAGATGCTACAACCTCTTCAAGGATGTCGTTTTGAAAATTGAAGTGTTTACATCTGACCGTCTTGTGCAATCTTTGTATTTATTTCATCTTCTCACTGTTTTATGTTCATTTTAGTTGACATTTATATTTTTTCTTCAAACTTATTTGTTTAGTTTTGGAAAGGGTCATATTTGGGAGGGGTCAAAAACTGTGTGTCTGAGGACTTGAAATCCTGAAAATTGATTACACTAAATTACTTTATCTGTTGTTAAAGCTGAAGCTGATGCTGAACATTTTTAGTTACAGTAACGCTATATGGAAGTCATTTGATTTTTGATAGTGTGGTAAAATTGCTTAGAATATTTCATTTGCACCAGTCATTTATGAGAACAACATAACATCAATAGATGTTTGGTTGCAATAGAAAAGTGAGACACATACAAAAAATAAAGTACTGACAATACAGTATGACAGGTAGCAGAAATATTTTATATTACTATTAGAAGCAAGTGGGAATTTTTAATATTTTGAGTAATTCCAGGATCTAAACTCCTATAGGCTGCGGTTTAAATATCCTGGGATATTAATAAGGTATTATATAACAAGTCAACAAGTGCTCTTTGATAACACTTTTATTAGAGCAATAATTGTAAATGGTTACCATGCTGTATGATATTTTGATAAAACTAAATGTTGTATTTATTTGAAATACTGGGCTGTTCTGCGCAGCTCTGACTGTGCATGCTCAATATGTGCACTTTTTATTGTTACTTTTAATGAGAAACTTTATATATATATATACATATAAATGTATATTAATTGGAATATATTATGGTGAACTATGGAGCAGTATATATTATATGTTGAAGTTGAGTATTTAAACAAGCGAAAGTTTTACTGGTGAAAGGAATGCTATGAATGACTGAGCATAAGATAGATGCTCTCCTCTTGTACACTATAGTATATGCCATTCATACCACATTGAAGTTTAAGAACAGTTAAACACAGAAAACAAGTTCTTCTGGTGAGCAGCAGAACTCATGAAGCCTGGTATGCGGTAGATTTGTGTCTTCAAATAATCTCTTTTCCTCCCATTCCTCCCCAGCAGGGGTCATTCCCTAGCGCTTTCCCGTCTGGGGTTTCCCAGCCTTGGGTTTCCCACCTCTCCCTCTGCCTTCTATCCGTGCCTCCCACATGGACCAGTCATATTGACATGTGGTTCTTCGGGGTGACAAAAATAGATGTTCACCCATGTAGAATTAAGTTACATGGAACAAACTTTCCATCTACAAATTATTTTGAGAGGATTAATATCACCAGGCGTGAGTATTCTTACATTTTATGTTTTTAAAATAGTGGCTTCATATTGAAAAATGACAAATATTTAAGTGACAAGAGTCTGGCCATTGCACTATGTTTGCTGATCTTCAGAATCTTGAAAGATTTGAAGTAATGTATCTTAAACTTATGTGGTATAAAAATATTTTTATATATAAAGCAACACAAACAAGCATTTTGTATTTTATTTGCCTCTGTGCTAATGTTTAATAATGACCAAAGTGCATTCTGGGTTTTGAAAGAATGTATTACTGGAGCTTTAAGAACATACTATATTTAGTTTCTCATGTGAAAACTTCAGCTGCATCTGATCTGTTTCTTCTTTCTCTGTTGTTTGATGTTGGGATTGTTTTTAAAAATTAAGTACATTTTATACACAGTTTTTTCCAAATTATGGTACAGACCTACACAGAACTTAATTTTGCACAAAATATATTTTAAGAAAAAAAAGTACAGCAGGAGTTCTATGGGTTATAAAAGATAAAACTATTGCTTTTTACAGCCTGTCACTGTTACAAAACCATTCTTTACTCTAGAATGGAATTATTTTTAGAAATAGTGAATATACGGCTTTCATTACCTTTAAAAAAAAAAAAAAGGAGGGAGGGAAAACATTGCGGTTTCGCTTGAAGGTGAAATTAGTTTTACCATGTATACCTCAGCAACTAGCACTGTGCTGGATTGGTGCACTAACAAATGGCGGCTTGGGGAGAGTAAAAGATTTGTGAAATGAAATTAAAAAACCTTTATTTGCTACCATTGGGTATATTCATTATGTTAAAAATGGGAGAGGTTTATTCTCCATCCCTCACTGTGGAAAATTCAGTATGAGAATAGAGGCAAGTAGAAATATGGTAGATCTTGCGTGTTAACTGTTATTTTTTGCCACATGTTTTGTAACTGAAAGTGTGATCAGGCTTGGAATAAAGCTTTCTATGGTTGATGGTAAAAAAAGAAAAAAAGCAATGCGGTGAGCTATATCTTTTAGTAATATCCAGCATATTTCTGAGTCTGCCTGTTTTGATTTAACTCCGTATATTCTATTTAAATTAAGGCATATTTGGGAGAGAAATCCTGCACATGGAATGCAAATGATGGTTGTCAAAATTGCACTTTATTACAAGAACACAAACTTTCAGACACTGTTAGTTATGCAAAGTAGTTTAATTTTATTAAGACTAGTGGACATGCAGCTTCCAAATAACTGTTTCTATCTGAAAAATATTGAAACAGAATTCAGTCCTATTTCACCAGGATTTAAGGGATTAATTTCAATCACCATTTTGACTGTTTTGTATGTCACAAGATATACTTCCATGTAACAATCAAAATACAAGCAAACTAAAGTACATGCTGAAATCAAAGTGAAATGTTTCAATAACATGTTATGTAATGTTTTGACAGAATTAATGGGAGGTAACATGTATTTTATCTATTTGTTTTCTGATTAGTGAAATATTTTCTAACAGAAAACTGTTGTATTAACAGCTCTCAAACACCCATTTTTATTAGCTTTATTTTGGCTTTTCCAAAGCTTAGTCTTTGGACTTTAAACATGTTCTGTTAGTGGTATCCCCACAGTAGGTTACAGTCCACACTTGTGTTCATTTGCTCACTTTCTAAACTTACTCCAAATGTAGGCTATTTACAATTTAAAATTTCTTTTGATGGTCATGAAAGACACTACATACATTCAGAAATTAACATCTTCTGAGAGCCATTCTTTTTAACATCCATCTCTAGGTGACACCTTAGGGTGCCAGAATTCTCAGACGTTGCCAGAAAATGTTATGCATAGGGCAAGTTTCCTTAGTCCAGACCCCATGTATGTCTAAGTACCTTCCAAAATAGTTATGGAGCTGAAGATGATAGGATCTGACAGACGCATTGTTGCTTACTGGCTTGCTTCAGATCCTGTCTCATTTTTATCAATCCTGACCTTCTTAAAGCCATCCCATCCAATAGAAAATCCTACATGGAATCTAAGCAGTTGTTGGTGTTCAGGCACAAATTCAGCATCTGCTGAATATATCTTCTGTCTTACACCAGTTGTTATGATTGGGAAATCCTGGTACCTCCTAGACAGTGAGTTGTATTTCTACAGCTGATAGCATGGAGCTAAATTTGCATGTATCCTCCCGAGTGGCACATTTGGAATCTGAAGGGATGCAAGACCTTTCAGGAAACCACAGAAATGAGTTTTAAGAGGTTTTATCTGTGTGCTGCTTGCTTAATATATAATTGCAGACCTATTTGTAAACCTGCTGTCTCTGGTAGGCTTCAGTGAACCATCCAGTGTGTAAATGACAAGTATTGCAAAAAGAAAAAAATAATTTTACAACCCTTTACTTGCAAAGTTACAGTGTTACCTCAGCCTGGTATATGCCAGAATAGAACAGCATAAGTTAAAACAAAGTACAGATGAAACGCAGGAAGGTACTTTAATAGTTTGATTAGTCCTTCATGTTATTTTCTGTGGATGGGACTTTTAAAACCCTTTGGTAGATATCAAATTTAGTAACTTCCAAAAGCTTCTCTGCATTGCGAGCACATTTCATTCCAGGTAATGCTTAAGAATATGACTGGTTCAAATTTCAAAGATCCATCATTGGCATCTAGCAGTATACAGTAGAGAGACTTATTTCTCTGTTTTCTACAGATGATGATAGTGGGTGGCTGCTGCTGTCTTTACTGGATACTTCAAACCCAAAGGCATCGAACTTGTCTGTTGGAGGGAAAAGGAGGAAAAAGGCTGTTGGTACTGCTGGTATACCCACTGCTGCCTCCTTAGGTAGACTTTTGTTGCCGGTTTCTCAGTAGTGAATTTGCTGCAACGTAAGAGGGAAATTTGGAGGAGAAGGAATGTGTGATTCTTTTTTCTTAGTCCATAGAGCAATCTCATTTTTATTGCATGACTGCACAAAATAGATCTGTATTGGTACAGGAGATGGGGAAGCAAACCTTTTAGTCACAAATAGCAACCAACAAACTATGGGGAAAACAGTCGTCTTCCAATGTCATTACTTGCAAGGTAGCAGAGGAAATAATCTTGATAAGGTGCCCATGTTGTTTGTTTTGTTTTGTTTAAAAAAAAACCCCAAAATCCAACACAACAGTCTTCACTTGTACTGTTGCTTTCCTCTCAAATGCTGCCTTCTTACCTCGTCAATCTTAGGAAAGCTAATCAGTCTTTGCTGGGCTGTTAGGATCCTGCTTTGCTGACACTTTCTTTTCCTGAAAATCACCATCTTCTTGTCATTCATGATGGATGGAGCCTGGAGATGTCCTTTGAAGTTCCTGTATGATGTGTGTTCAGCCAGGGCGTGATTTTGGCAATTCTGCTGGGCCTTGGGGAGTGTGGGGCCCGGGAGTCAAAAAGAGTGCTGCAAAACTCTGGAAGATATCTTGTACTGCCAATATTTATGACTTGGCTGATAGAGGTGTTTGAGGTAATACCTGTCAGCTCTGCTCATTTTATCTGCTTATTTTGCCTATTGCCTTGCTAATTGAGCAGATAGGCCTCACTGGTGATAGCAACCAAACAGTTCTCCTGGGAAGGGGGAAATGTCCAAGGCTGCCATGGGCAGTTTGTGATAAGGATAACTTGGAAAAGGAAGGGAGTGTCATTCCTCTGATATCTGGACCTACTGCACCATGACCCACTCTGGTGACAGTTCTACTGTCAGAGTTGGATATCTGCATTATTAAATACAAACTGTGAGCCCAGTATTGCCTAGGGCTTGGCGGAGAGAGATTTCCTCCTTATTGCCTCAAGCAGTCGGTCACTGCTAACCTTGAATCTGGCATGTGGTGCATGTTCTCTAAACATACAGGCAGCCTTGAGAAGGGCCTTCTCGTGAAGCCTTCTCTATTAGGGACTCTGAGATCTTCCCCATAGTGTGCTTCTGGTTCCCTTGATTAGGATTGAGACAGAACCTGCAGTGGATGGCAATGGACAGAACTGCAGAAATCACTGAGAAGGCTGCAGCTGTCAGTCTGATCCCTTGTCACTTGGTCTTGCTGTGGATGCAAGATGGTCATCTTGCAGGCTGAAGACTGTTGTCGACTCACGGCTGTAGATACTGTGGCTTACCCAAGTCGTCTTGGGGAGGCTAAATCATGTGGAGAGATCAGTTCTAAATGTAGAAGATCCCCATGTACTGCAATCAGTCTCAAAGCTGGTCAGCTACTGCCACCGGGTGTTTGTCCTCTTCGGTCATTTTGATCCTCATGAATACTGTACCCCATGGACTTTAATAAGTATGGGCAACTACAGTAGTCTTGAGGATGCAGTAGACTATTGCTTAATATCGGATGTTTGGTATAGGGGATGGTCCATGTGAAGGAAAATTTGTCAACTATCTTCTGGCTGTGTCAGTACTTGGATCTGCTTCTCCAGCCCGAGGCCAGCCCCTTGCAGAGAGCTCTGCTTGGGGCCAGTGGTGGAGCACACTGCTACCACCACAGCAGCCTGGACACTGCCAGCCATTCTGCACTTCAGCTGATACTATAACAGGTTTAAGGCTGATAGGGCTTTCTGGTAACAAGGTGTCAGAAGGTCACTTTAGTGCTGTCATCCCAAAGATACAACAGCATTTTATCTAACCAGGTATGTAAGACCATGGATTTCAATTGCTTAGGCCAGAATCTAAGTCCTGTCTTGGTTTCACCAGGGAAAGTTTGTAGTGTGGGAGTAGGAATGAATGGGAAAAGGCAAAGAAAACTATTTGATTGATGCTAGCTGCATTAACTGTCAGGTTGCCAGTAGGAGCTCGTCATTTGAGAACTTCCTATTGTTACCTTTGGTACATGTCCTTATGGAACGTCTTAATTATGCAAGTGTAAAATATCCATATAGACTTAGTTTAGCTTAAATGTTGGAGAGTTAATATCTAACCTCAACATGTTAAAAATAACTCTCCCAAAGTGTTATTATGAAATAATATAAAATTAATTTTAAAAAATTATATTTTTACCTTTTCCTTCCCTATTCTTTTCCACTCTTTAATCATTTTATGCTTGAGCTGACACTTGCCATCTTTAAGCAAAATTTCAGAAATTGCTGTGGATGGGGTTTCATGATAAAAAGTCACTTCTCTGGGCTGCAAGCAATGCCATGTCTCCTGCTATCAGTAACGGGATTCTCTGGAGAGAGAAATCAAGAGAGAGTTTCTTTTCCTTTCTAGCTCTTGAGAGATGAAGCTACAACCTTCAGTATGGACACAAGCACCTGTGATAAAATAAACAGCACTGATTGCTGGTCAGATTCAATTTTTCCAGTACAAGTTTGTATAAGCTTATTATCTGGAGTAAGAAATAAGGTCATGCTGCAGAAAGATTTGACCTTTTTACTTTCTTTTTTTCCTATGTTTGAGTAATAACTTCAAGCAAAAGAAAGCACATGCAGTTTAGGGACAAGCTTCCAAAATGATTTCATTTGCTACTAATTGAATTTCATTTATTACTTCAGTCCTTATGTTTAAAAATGACAGTACTTTATGTTTAGGCACACTTGCATTCTTAAACACCCACCCACCTGACTTTTCACTTCTAGCCCTCACTTACAACCAGCTCCTGCCCATTGAGGGTGGTCTTATCGGTAATGAAATTTACAGGGATTCGATGGCTGCATCCTGACAGTATCATGATCCAAGCCCAAGTGTCTAGACACGTGGTTGTAAATTAAATGAAATCTTTTGCTTTTGCTCTCTCTCATGCATGTGAACAGGTGGGAAGTGAATTACTTGGCTAATTGAAAAATGCAGTTAAACAAATGGAACCTAAGTGGTAGATGGCACTGAAACAGTGAGTTTTGGTGAAATAGTTGTTTTACTTTGGCGTATCAAGGAGTGCTCTAATATTTCATTAAACCATCTCTAAAATAGTACTGATTGGAATCAAAGACAACCAAACCAGCCTGGGGACAAGGGTTTGACCCTGACGAAAGGTCACTCTCCAACAGCTCTGCACTCCCTGCTCACCATACCTATGGCCGTGGTCATACATTTTGCATAGCGTTCATTGACCTGAGCTGCAGATGTCTAAAAGTCAGACGCTGAATTGAGCCAGGGCTTCCTTTGCAGTCACTAGAAAGACACGTTTACCTTCAGAGGCGTAATCGTTCAGTTGATCTTTGACACAAATTTTAGTGATCCTCTGGAGTATTTCTCTCTTGCGTGTAAAAGGAAAATAGTGTGGATAATTTAGAATCGGATGTGAAACTTTTAGCCACCTAAATTAGGGCAGATGAATCCTACTTTGCTGTTTTGTTCTGCAGTGAAGCCTTCAGCGTTCGCAGCTGCGTAATGAGTTCAGCTGCCACTGGAAAGGAAGACATTTTTTTCTTTTCTTTTTTTTTAATTGGTTTGCTCTCTTAGAAAAAAAGATTTTCAAACGCGGATTCCATAATCCTGCGCCAGCGCTCAGAAAGTCTCCCCGAGCTGCGGTACTCCAGCTGGTGAACTGCCCACCTCTGCACAGCTCGCTGCTCCACAGCCTGGAGACAGCACAGTGCAGGCATAGCAACAGCACCAAAAATAGTCACAGCCAGCACCAGAATAACGTGCAAGTGTACCTGAAGAGATCTGTTTCTTTATTACTAAAATGAGTATCTTGAAGACTGGATAGGATCAGCTCTAAACTTGACCCGCTCATGGGGAAACACTGCTCCTGTTGTTTGCAGGGCATTATAGGGGTAATGCAGCTTTCATTCTTTGCCTGTTATGTTGAAAATCCCTTATGGCAGTGCTGCTGCCAGATGTAAAGATGGGATGCCATCGAGCTCTAAAACCCATCCAGAAACACAGAGCCCTCCCTGCTTGGCAAAGATCCTCTGTGCGAGCAGACACGGCGGTGTGTGTCCTCCCGGCAGCTGGAATCAAGGGTACCCTGTGCTCAAAAGGAGTAGAGGTGACAGAGACAAGGCTTTCCGTATGTCTCCTACGTTATCTTCAGGCTGTAGTTTTGCAGCTGAGTCAAAGATACTCCTAGCAGACCTTCACTGTCTGGCCAAACGACGTTTGCACAGCAGATAAAAATAGTACAAAAAATCTCCAGCTTGCAGAGGGGGAACCACTGACATTTTACCCCTGTCCTCCAGCAAGGTGTCCTGGTTCCAGTCTTTTGTAAACCCATGCTATGATGTTAGACTGCTTCTAAGTGTATTTGGTTAAGTTATTTATTCATCTGGCCTACGTGGACGGCAGCAATAACTCTACGATGACAACCGGAGGCTGATGCTGCAGCCCTGTTTCGATAACAGGCTGTGGCCCCTGGCACTTGTGCTGTTACTGTGCAGGCAAACACAGCAGGAAGAGCAAAGTACAATATTTAACCTGCATTTCTCACCTCTCCTTTGTTCATTGCCTTATAAAGTAATGGCTCTTGATAGCAGATAAGCAGCACTGAATATAACGAGGCGAACATATCGCTAATCTTATGAATGTGAATGTTACCATGGGACAAGGTCTCTGGTCGGTCTTTTGACTTCTGTGGTGTCAAGGGGTCTGCCTGTTCGCAGCTCTTGCTAGTTTGTGCTATGACTTGTTTCCACCATTCGTGAAGCTGACTTAAGCAATTCCTTCCTCTCCTGAGTGCAGCTGCACATTTTTGCTGCCATGCTGTTTGCTACTCCAACCCAGTTGTGGTTTTCTTTTAACACGAGTTATTTCAGTGGTGTTTATACCATGAGCATTGGTATTGATACAGCTGCACAAGGGGGGTAAGGGAGTAGAAACTTGAAGCTGGCTTTTTGGCTGCAGAAAGCGTATTGTGTAGCTACACACAATAGCATCTACACACTGGCATCAATCTTGGAATAAATAGGAGCCATTGAAGCTATTGAAATAGGATGAATTCCCATTGTGTATAGAGTGGAATTAATACAGTGAATGCAAATAATGTGGATGGCCAACAATTTTGACCTTGAGGTGACATAATGCCGCAGTTAGAGACCACCATTATTTCCTAGTCTTCTTTCCCACGCACATGGGCGCATTGCGCATTTCAGTTGCACCACAAATCCTGGCTTTCTAGATAAAAATAAAAAATTAGAAATTCAAAGTATGCAAAAGAATAATTGTGAAATAATTGTTATAACTTGGAGGAAGCAACAGATGTTTCACTTGTTGCTGGAACTCTCCAAAGGAGAACTAATTTTCCAAGCATATCGAGTACATGCTAATCAGAAACATTTTTCTCTATGCAGCAGGATAATGGTATTCCTCAAAATGTTCTTTGTGTTAGCTTAATAATGCACAGCCAAAGGATGCACTACTGGGACTAGCGTAGCAGGTTTTGCAACTACCTTTATATTTCATTTTGTTCAAATTCTCTTAACTGGGCCAGTAACCTTTCTTGAAATAAAAGGCAAAATAGATTATTAATGCTTGAAAATACCATTAAAAACCCCCGAAGAGCTGGCTGCAAAAAAAAAAGAAAAAAAAAAATCTAGTTTCACTGAAGATAAGGTTGATGCCTTGTTGAAGTTGCTGCTGATAATACAGATTTGACACCTGGAGTTCACAGGTGGGGAATATACTGAGAACCACAGTGCTCTTTTCTCCAGATCTGATCTTTTGAACCAGCTCCTTCTAACAACAGCTGTGACTTCCACTCATCAAGATACTAGCCTGGCTCTACAAAACTAATAGCTGTCATTGCAGTACAAGAAAATGATGTAGATTAGATAGCTTGGATAGTGGTTGTGGTATTGAACATTAAAAGATTTCTACTGGCCTTAGATGCGGACCGACTGGAGAGGATCCAGAGGAGAGCCTTGAAGTTGATCAAACCACTATCCAAACCTTCCCTGTGAGGAAAGTCTGAAGGAGTTAGCTCTCTTCCCCTTGGAGAAGATAAGTCTCAGGAGGACCTCATCACAGTATTCCAGTACTTAAAGGGTGGCTACAACTGGGACGGAGGCTCTCTCTTCACAAGAAGCCACATGGAGAAGGCAAGGGGCAACAGGTGCAAATTGCCTATTTCAACCACAGAAGATTTCCTTGTATACACAGATCTAAGTTCTAAAAATGCAAAGACTTTCACTGTATCAGAATACAAAGTAAACGAAGAGATGAAAACCAACAAAGATCAACAAGCAAGACTGCAGGACTGCTAATTCCCTGTGATGCTCCTTATAAAATGCAATTATTATTTGAGAAAACATTTCCAGAGCCTTTGGGATATAGTTGTGAGTGTGAGCCCAGACAGCACTCTCCTCAGGCTGGGGCTGCCACTGGCTGTGCACAGGGCGTTCCGGGGTTCTGCACACTCTACAGAATTATCATCTGGGAGCATCATTTCTTCTTATTCTTTAGGATTGTCCTGTGCTGTACTAATGCACTTTGTTTAATACCAGCAGCAGGATTATCTGGTTAACATGCCTGTGATACTACTATTTTCAGTCGACATGGCAGAAGGAAAAATCTTAGTATTACAAACAGGTTGGAGTGTTTATAGAAAATTTTCACTTGAATGTATGTTGAAGTCCTGCCTTTTTGGCTTAAGATGACAGTTAGATTTAAGCAGCAGTAAATTACAGAATGTTTGACTACAGGCAAGCACTGTTAGTGTCCCAAAACTTTAGTGGCTATGATTTTGCAAATAGTTTTAACCAGCATCAATATAATCAAACTCAAAAGACCAGAGATACCCTGTGTGCAAGTGTCCACAGCCTGATTTAAACCAGGATGCCCTGAGGTTTGAGAACAGTTCAGGTGAATGGTGTATCCAACAAACATAACAGTGGCAAGTATACGAGGTTGTACAGACTATTTAGATGCTCCACTCAACAATATGGGGATTTTTTCAACATATTTAGAAATTTTGAGATGCCACACCATCCCTTGTACTAGCCATCATGAGCTGACAGTTTCTTTTAGGATTTGCAGGAGATGTTGGTTTTGTGATGGAGCAAGGTCTGGTTCATGTGTGAATGAACTTGGGAGAAAAGAGAGGAATCGTGATGTGGTTGGGAGGAGCAGACAAATGGGTTGCTGAGACGTGGGGAAGGAGAGCAGTGTGTGCTGGGTGCATGGGGGAGAAGAAAGACTTAGGACAAGACCAAGAATTACCAGCTAGGATCTTGAGGAGAACACGCTTTCCCTACAGAAAGATGGCATTGCCTCATTAGTTCAAGGCTGAGTACATGGAAAGTTGATCTTTAGAATAATGATAGAAACTGGGAGTAAGGTTGCACAAAAGCACAGTTTTGCCCATACAGCATGTAATCTCTGCATGGTGTAGGGAGGCAAAGGGGTAGGAGAGGAAAGATGTCAAGCTGAGTGGAGCACAGGTGGTTTCCTTCGAGTCCTGGTGCCTAGAATTTCTCCCCGTGTTTTACAGGGCGTGGGAGGAGAGGGGGACATCTGTCCCTGGGTCTTTTCTCCATACAAGGTTGAGGTAGCTGCAGTGCACTCCTGGACCTGGATAGTGGGAAGTCATAGAATCATAGAATATCTCAAGTTGGAAGATACCCATAAGGATCATCAAGTCCAACTCCCTGCTCCTCTCAGGACTACCTAAAGTTGAACCATGTGACTAAAAGCATTGTCCAGATGCTCCTTGAACTCTGACAGGCTTGGTGCTATGACCACTTCCCTGGGGAGCCTGTTCCAGTGATCAACTACCCTCTCAGAGAAGAATCTTCTCCCAATGTGCAGTCTGAACTTCCCCCCATGCAGCTTCATTCCATTTCCTCATGTCCTATCGCTGGTCACCAGAGAGAGGAGATCAACACCTCCCCCTCTGCTGCCCACCTTGAGGAAGTTGTAGGCTGCAATGAGGGCACTCCTCAGCCTTCTCTTCTCCAAGCTGATCAAACCAAGTGACCTCAGCTACTCCTTGTAAGTGTTGCTCTCGAGGCCTTTCACCACCCTGGTTGCCCTCCTCTGGACACACTCTTAGTTTGATGTCCTTCTTATATTGAGGCACCCAAAACTGCACACAGTACTGGAGGTGGGGCCGCCCCAGTGCGGTGTAGAGTGGGACAATCACCTCCCTTGACCGGCTAGCTGTGCTGTGCTTGATGCACCCCAGGACACGGTCGGCCCTTTTGGCTGCCAGGGTACACTGTTGACTCATATTCAACTTGCCATCAACCCAAACCCCCAGATCTCTTTTCATGGTCCCAGGGCTCCGGGAGTCAGGGAGAGCTCACATGGTTACGAGCATGGAGAAGGAGAAGATACCATGTAGAGGGCTGGTATTTGTTTTAAAAACAGCCCTGAAATGCTCCACCCTCTTGTTAGTGTATCAGAGAGACACGGGCAGCATTTCTTGCTTTTTTCTATTTGCAGCGTTAGCAGTAGTACATCTCCGGGTACTCGTGCCATGTACTAAAACATATGGCAAATTACTTGCTCATATGGGTTCGAAGAGCGGTGTGTGTTCGGCAGATTAAACCCCAGAACAATCAGAAGATGAGCTTTGCATTCCAAGCTGGAGAGCATGGCAATCATCTCACATTGTCTAGACTTTCCTCTCTCTGTCACTTTTACATATTTTGCAGTGATTACATTCATTTCCTCTGGCTTCCTTTCTGCCAAGATCCATCTGCAACTTAGAATCGGTTAAGATTTTCATTATTCATGGTATTAGTCACTGTGAGCATATTTGGAGCGAGCACTTCTGATGTTCCCATCCATTTTCGTTATAGTAAATCAATCCCATTCTGGGAGGGTGATGGAAACCGGGTTTTTTTTGATTTATCTATGCAGATATAGATGAAATGAAAAAAAAATCATGAAGCCAATGTTTTAAAATAATGATTAATCTCATTTTTCTTAGAAGATATATTATCAGACAGATATGATAGAGAAAACTCATTACTTTGGCAGTAAAAATGTATTAATTAAAGGACTGTGTCACGACAAAAAATGAAGACAAACTTATTACAGACTAATTTTCTTTAGAAACTAGTGAAAGTGCAGTTCTTGACTAGCTGGAATTAGGGGTTAATATTCCCCTTTTCAGTTTGCTGATGTGGATGGGATTTTAAATGACTTTTGACAAGTTTGAATAATATTGCATATATTAGCAGGCTGTCCGTCAGCAGGGCGAAGGAGAATGCTTAGATAACAGTGAAATCTCCTAACACGAAGAAGGGCTGGAAGGTGGACTTTAATCAAAACCTCCAGATTCCTCGTGCTTCCTCAGCTAAAGGGAATATTCTCTTACCTGAAAGTACTGATTGAGTTGTACTTTCCTTTTGCCTTGGGCTGAAGCTAAAAACCTTGCTCTCAATCACAGCTTTCCAAAGCAGGGAGCAAGGAAAATTTTCCTTTAAGTTCTTACTGCCTTAGGGTTTGGGCACCAATTTATCAAGCAGACAAAATTTTTGGTATAGGCAGGAGCTTGGTGGTTATTTGTGTTCGAGGGAGCAGTGAGCCACCGTACAGGTGCTATGGAGCTCACAGCTCAACAGTGCACACTCCTCTCCCCAAATTCTTCATATGTATAGCTCTTTCCTGAGCTGGAAATCTGGGAATTGATCTGGTTTTGCTCATGTTATTGATATGTATGTTGCTGTCTGAGCAGATAGTTCGCTTTCTTCTTTCACCTATCATGAAATTCCAGTCTGGGGTGAGACTTGGGAAGCTGCTGTTGTTTGGGGGGGTGCTTTGTGTCACTGGAGCCAGGTGCCAGCCTGAGCACTCGATGCAGTCCCCCAGTTTCTGCAGGGCTTTGCGCTGCTCTTCTCTGCATCCCTGGTGCTGCCCCAAAGTGTTATGCACTGCTACCCACGCGCCTGCTCTGCCCCATGTGCGCAAACATGATATGTGTCTGTGTATAGCTTTTTCCTCCTTAATTTTAAAATTATTACTTTCTGCCATTTTACCAAAATAGGTGTGTATGCATATTGCAAACCTGTACTTATCCCCCAGCCTGACTCTCTGGCAGAACATTGGAACAACTGCCTATTTACAGCCACGTAAGGAGACCAGACCCTTAAAGTGTTGGCTGGTAGGTGATTAAGCGATGAATAGTAGACGAGATTTTGTCTGCAGATCACTGACATGATTTGCACAGCAGGGCATCCTGCACTGCAGGATCCTTCTCCAGTGCATCCTTCATCCTGCACTGCAGTGCCGTGGCTCTACCCCAGCTCAGCCCAGTGCCCCCCAGCTCCAGGCCCAGCTCTGCCCAGTGCCCCCCAGCTCCGGGACCAGCTCAGCCCAGTGCCCCCCAGCCCAGCCGGGGTGCTGAGCTGCTCTGCTCCATCCTGCCTGCAGATGGGGACTGAAAACTACGTTTTGAAGGCACAGCTATGCCGAGCGCTGCAGCTCGCTTCCAGAAGGCAATTACTCATCCCCTGCAAGCCAGGCTCTGCCTCCTCCTGAGACCTGCATTTCCTGAAGAGGGGAGCGCAGTGTTTAAAGAGCAGCAGTCCTTCCCCTTGAGCTGCCTTCCCAGGTCCTCTGCTGAAAAACAAGGAACCTGAAGGACCAGCAATAGATATAATTTATCAGTGCAGACCGCTGTGAGAAATAGGCTCAAACACATGTAACTGCGTACAGATATAGACATACACACATACACATTTAGTATGCTGGTTTATATTTCAAATAGAAAATGCTAGATAAACAAAACCATGGGCAAAGTGTCTTTCATGTTACCTATGCTGGGATGTGAAGCAGCAGGGAAAGGCAGCTTGGCAAGCCTGCTTTTGATTCTCTGTGGACGGGTTATTTGGACTACAGATGATCCAGCTTGCATTTGTTACACTGATAATCAGAGATGGCTGCTGTGCATCACGCTTCTTAGCTGACGTATAGTGCCACGCGACTGTGGTTATGCATATTCCCAGGCCAGCTCAGCTTTGGAGATAATGTGGCAATGCATGACCAAGCCACCTTGGTGGCTCTGCCTGGAGGTGTCCGGGTTTCTCCATGGCAGGCCAGAACGACGCTGCAGCACTCAGCACGCCTGCAGTGAGTGTTTGGCTTTGGATGGAGCAAATCTAGATATTTGCATTCCAGAATGTGTTGAAATCTTCCATGATATCTAAGAATTACCCATCATTTTGGAGAGAGCCAAAGCAGGGGACTCAGCACCAGGTCTCTGGCTTTTAAGTTCCTTGTAAAAGGCTTGAAGTGCTCAAGTAGCCCAGTACTCAGCTGGGGGTGCTTCTCCCTGCGCTGTAATAAACCGGGTGTAACAGTCAATTTCTCTTCCAGGTGTTATATGAAATTCTGTCCACCCTGGAATCAGAGGTTTATGTTTGATTTCAGTGGAGCCAAGCTTTCATTTTTATTTCATAGGGAGTTTGCTCTGATTTGTATGATTAAGAGTTTTATAAAACTTATTATACTTGTAAGGATACATTTTTTGCCCCTTTAGAAGCTTCCTAAGTGTGGATGGACAGGCATATCCACAAATTTTGTCTCTAAGATGAGGATGTTTTTGTGACTGTAAGCAGTAGTATCAATAAACAGGGAGAAAAGCATGACAGCATTATGCTGCCTTACACCCCACTAGGAAGAGCCTAGAGAGCAAATACATGAATGAGAACATGCTCAGAAAAACATGAACACCTCAAATTTAGCAGCCCAGTATGACTTCCATGTGGAGAGGGAGGTGTGTGAAACAGGTTAATGCCACTCTGAATTTTCTTCTCTGTCTTGAATTGGCCCTTATGTCTTCCTCCTCCAGATTTTCAGATTGAAGGCTTATAAACACTGCTTGCTTACACTTGCAGATCTTTGGTAAATAGGTATTATAAAAAAAAAAAATTCAGATGCATACAAGCCTTTTTTGTGTTCATGTTAAAGACCACAGAATGAGCGATGCTGGACCTTTGCCTCAGCTTCCACAAAGAGCTGCTGCAGGACAGTGACATTAGGATGCTGGTGCTGCAGCTGCCCTCAGGTTCCTTAGCAAGACAGAAACCCCATGTTTATAACTGATTCTCTAAGATTTGTGAGTCTTGGCTTTACTATACACTGTATGTGCTTGCATTGCAGGATGCAGATCTCCGAACTCTGGTGGTGTCAACCATTCTCCTCCCTGGGGAACGGCGTTACAGAGGAGCCCTGCTGGGACACAGCCTGCCACGACTCATCCCACACAGTTGTGCTCGTGAACGTCGACCTTGTGACTCACCCCAAAGTCTCTTCCTTCCCTCCCTATCTCCTTGGTGTCTCTGAGTTCGCACCTGCACCACCCATGCTGGGCTTCACAAGGTTTACAATGTCTTTTGTTAAATATTGAAACCTTTTCCAACACTTTGTTAGATTTTACAGGTTCCTGAGTGTGCTGGTTTTGGCTGGGATAGGGTTAATTTTCTTCATAGTACCTGGTATGGGGCTCTGTTTTGGATTTGTGCTGGAAACAGTGTTGATAATACAGGGATGTTTTCGTTACAGCTGAGCAGTGCTTGCACAGAGTCAAGGCCTTTTCTGCTTCTCACCCCACCCCACCAGCGGGTGGGCTGGGGGTGTACAAGAAGCTGGGAGGGGACCCAGCCGGGACAGCTGACCCCAACTGACCAAAGGGATATCCCACACCATATGGCATCATGCTCAGCATATACAGCCGGGGGAAGAAGAAGGAAGGGGGGACATTTGGAGTGATGGTGTTTGTCTTCCCAAGTAACTGTTATGTGTGATGGAGCCCTGCTTTCCTGGAGATGGCTGAACACCTGCCTGCCGATGGGAAGCAGTGAATGAATTCCTTGTTTTGCTTTGCTTGTGTGTGCGGCTTTTGCTTTACCTATTAAAATGTTTTTATCTCAACCCACGAGTTTTCTCACTTTTACCCTTCCGATTCTCTCCCCCATCCCACCAGGGGTGAGCGAGCGAGCGGCTGTGTGGGGCTTAGTTGCCGGCTGGGGTTAAACCATGACACTGAGAGACTGAATTTCCAAAGTATTTTTTGTTGAACAGCCCAAACTTTAAGTCCCAGCTGTCTCTCCAACTTGCAGTCTCACTCTGCCAGCAGTTACAGCCTTTGATCGTCAAAATTTCTATTATGCTACTTGATTAAAGGTATTCAGAACTCAAGGTGAGAGCAGACAGAGATTTACATTTGAAGTGATTTATTAACCTGCTGTAATTTAAGGTCATGCTAGTTTCAGTATATTGTTAGTCCTTAATTTCTGTCTCTCTTTGTGTTATCCATTAACAGACAACTAACGTTAGTTTAATTCAAAGGGTTTTTGCTTCCTTGGAGGAAATATTAGAAGGAAATAAAAATTCTGTAGTTGGTAAAAGGGATTAGGAAAAAAAGTCCTTTCGAATTCCCATTCTCAAAATCCCTAGGCTACAAACACAACTGATTAAGATATCACCTAGTAAGAAATAAAAAATTGCCTCCGTTGTGTCCCAACTTGTACAGTACCCTTTATGTCACCTACTTAGTAGCAACGGAGTGTCATACTGAGCTGTGAATGGTGTGAATATATTGTAACTAGAGTCATTGCTTGGTAGTGCTACAATCTCCTTTTTCTTATGACATGAAAAATCCTGGATGGGTTAATTCTAGAATAGACAAACATAGTTCAGCTACGGTGCTCAGCATATCATGACCGTAATATCCTACTCTTCTACCAACGCCACTGTACGGTGCAGGGGGGAGAAGAGTTTTAATCACTTTGTCTGTTAACCATCCCCTAACAGTCCTTCTGAAAACTGAGGAAGTTAGAGGGTATTGTGGGATTCAGGCATGGTACAGACAGTGCTCGCTAAGCACTCTCACTTCATTGTTTTCATATGGGTCACCTTCTATTTCCTTGAGAATAGAATAATCATTTGATAGATATAGATATGTGATTAATCTAAGAAAAGTACTGTCAAATGCAAAATTCAGATTTCATGATAGAAAGCCAAAATGATCCCAGTACGAGAGAGCTTCAGGCCTGAATATACCTACACAGATTTTCTGGCAAAACTCTGACCAAGCAGGGCTGCTTGTGCAACTGTCGGGATGTGTTTTTGTGAGTGTGCGTGTGCATGTATAAATCCTCTGTGCCGTGCCCTCTTTGGGCAGGAAAGTTCTGCTTCATTTTCTGTTCCTCACCAGTTATACCCCACATGCAATCAGGTAGAAAAAATTTCTGCTTCTGTGTCCCCAAAGGAAGAAGGGACCGCCCAGGTGTTGATTTCCTCCATATTCTGTAAGGACCTGCTCCTATTTCTTTGAGAGATCTGGTATTCTTTTAAAACAGAAAAAAAATCATAAGGACAATTTATGGGGGAAAAAAGCAGACCAAACAAAAGAAAGGACCCGTGATGACCCACGCAGGAATTGCACTCTGAGGGAAACCTTGTGCATGGTCTGTTAGAAACATGCATTTTTCTCTAATGGCTGTACACCAAACGCTGAACTGCTGTCTCTAGATACTTGAATGCACATCATGGTGAAAAGCAGTGTCATCTCGTTGGGAAGAGGACACAGGGTCTGTGATGCAAATGTGAACTTTGGAAAGAGAGACTTTAAATTACCAACATGACACCTTTGCAAACACATTAGTAATTACCTGCTAGTTAGATGCACTGCGAAATACTCGTTCCTATAAACCCATGACACCCACAGTTATTCACTTTTGTGTTACTTTCTGAGCATTGCACGTGTGTTCTGAGCAGGCAACGGCCACGCAAGCTGTGCAGGGAGGGCAATAGCAGATGCTGGGAGCAGGACTCCCTGGGTAGGAAGGTCCTGATTCTCAGAAGAGCCTGGTCACCTTCCTGCCTCATTAGTGCCGGTGGCAATCGTCTAGGTTGCCCCAGATTGGCAGAGCTGCAGCTCAGCTACCTCCTAACCGCCCGAGGGGCTGAGTCCCTGCGTCAGCTGTGGGCACCTGAGTGGAGATGTTGCACAGAGATAATATAACTAATAGCTCCAGCTGAACCCTCAGGGTTTCCCTGCTTATCTCCTTCATGCAGCCTGATCCTATGATATGCTCAGGACGTGTCTGAAATTGAAGGCATCTGGGAACATTTTAGTAGCGATTTATCTATCCTGACTTCAGAAATTGAAACGTCAGACGTGACTCGGAGCTAGTAACCCTGCACGCTCTTTCCAGTCAATGGAAAGATTTAGATGCTTCTGCAGAACAATTAATTTCATCCTAAAGGTGTCGGACAAATCTCTTTCTAAAGATGCCTATTGCTCTCCTTTGCAAAAAGTGTAGAATGAGTAACAGTAATGTAGATATCTAGACTTGGATGAGATGAATCCTGCTCTGCATTCATATCCCATTAATCTCTGGAGCAGGGACTGAACTTGGGACACTAACATTCATCTTCCTAACCATTGGACTACTGAGTATTCTCAGTCTCACTTGCTCTACATTGTATAAATGTTTACAGGGAGTGAGGACTTGCCTTGAATCCATAATGACTAGTGCATCTGAGCACTGCAGCATCACCAAGTCATGGAGGAAAGCTGCAGCAGAAAGCACATGCACACACACACACACTGCTCTTAAAATCCTGATTTCCTTTGCCCAGTGACATAGTAAAAGATAACCTTATAGAGAAGACTGCTGAGCTGCAGCGGCAGAATGTGGCAAATGGGAAACCCAATGGCAGAGCTCTTTCTCTGCTGGAGGTGATGGAGGAACCACTGCAGATATGCAGCAATGTTGATCATGTGTAGAGTCCTTAACCAAGGGAGATGGTGCTGGACCAATTGCTTTCTCTCTTCTTCCTTTGATTCTGGCCTTGAAGGGTCCATGACCGTCTTTTGTACCCCCTTGCCACCTTGTTTGTGCTGTCACCCTGTGCAGGATATTTCACGTTATATTTTTGCCGTGTCCTGGGTTCCTCCCAGCTTTTGAGGTCACATTCCTTTTGGGCCCACTAACTGGTAATTTGTGCTTTGTGTTTGTGACCTTGGGACCCCTGTGTCATCCTGTTCCTGTAATGCACCTTTTGAGGAGTTCCTCTGCTGTCATCCTACATTCATGCTTTCAGAGCTCCTTGCTACACAGTATAGACTTATCCATTGATTATCGATTCCCAGCGTTGATGAAGGCTATGTGTCCTTTGAGTTCTTGACAGTGACCCGCTACACAGTAGTTGTCATGCTGGAAGAAATACAAAAACTCAAAAAAGTCTGTTTCAAAGTGGAAAGCTAATTAAAAAGATATTGCATAATGAACACACAGAGAAGAAATTACAGATCTTCTTGGTTGAAAAGTCTTAATTCTTGCGAAGCTGACCCCAGTTGGTGTTAGGCTGACCAGACACCAGGTGGATATCAGCCTCTCCGCCAAAGACTCAAAGTTTGACTGTTTTTTTTATAGCCTGATTTTTTCATACTATATTTATAAGTTTATGTAGTTGTAGTTTTCTTCACTGTTTATGGATTATATCCATTGGGTTACTCAGGCTGTAGGTCAGTCTATGTAACTGTGTTGCTGTGATTTGAGTTCTTATGACTTGGTGGTTTCCTCTCTGTCAGTTTTATTCTGTGTTTTCATACCCTGATTCCATTAGACATCATAAAATATCTGGTAGTTCCCCAAGATTACATACTTACAAGGTAATTTACAATACTTTTTAAAATGGTGCGATATTAGCTAGTTATAAGAATTCTGTGACTATGTATATTATTTATGACTTAAAGGAAAAAACTGTTTCCTCTTAAAAAATGTTTTTTATTATGCTGGTGAATCACTTTTCTACTGAAAGACCTTTGTAGAAAATATGATGTTTGCATTTTCACTAATGCTTACTGCTATAGCTCAGAAGATCAACACTGGGTTATAGAGTCTCTTTTCTCTTGCCTGTAAATACTTCTGTATACAGAGTAGAAGAGCTTTAGCAGGGCCATGCCAGCATGCTGGCATACCCTGCGTTGCCAGTGGCACGGTCCCAAGCAGCCCGGCAGCAAGCCTGCTGTGGGCTGGAGTGGCCGTGAAGATCACATATCAGAGTTGTCCTTTCCCAGCGGTGAGGCTGCGAGGAAGAGTCAGCACCAGCAACAGAGCTGCCTGCTTCTCTCTGCTTTGGACGCGTGTGTATGTGTGCACATGTGTGTTCTGTTCAAGGGCACAGAGAAACATCAGCAGCAGCCCACTTCGCCTAACTTTCCCCCCCTTCCCTTTAGAGAAGCTCCCACCATTCCTGTATCCTATAAAAGCTGGCCATGGACGGCTTTTCGATGTACAAAGGCTGTCTTTAATTGCAAGAAAAGGGAGTAAGAGATGCCATTAAAATGAGCGGGTCAATTCATACTTCATATTTCACATGCTACAACTGCCTTTTTGCTTTTTTATCTATTACTTCAATACAATCTTTTATAAAAAAGATGTAATAGTTCCTTACTGTCCCTCAGGCTATGCTGGCCGAGGTTCCTGTGTTTGGCAGCTTGATGTGAGAGTAATTGCTACTGTTGTACAGTGACAGCTCGTACCACCCCACTTTGACTCGTGGGGCCCATTTATTCCACCTGAGCCTGCAATGTTTACATGGCCAGTACTGGATCAGAGGTCCCCAACCACTTCTCTATGTTGGCTTGGTCACCAGGAGGCAATCCAGACCTCAATGGTGAAAATCAGCATCTGATTCTCCAGGGTAGTTTGCCCCAGGCAAGCCTGCTCTTGGGCTGATGGTGGCAGAGCTGTATGCTGCTGTGTACATTATTTACTGTGTCCTCCTGGTGAGAGGAAAATGCCTGAAATGAATGGGGAACTCAGGGGGGATTTGTCACTAGGTTGGTCCATCATTTACTCCCTTTGGACTTCAGCAGCTGCATAAGCAATGGGGATTGACGGGTCCTGCAGAGCAGAGCATGGACACCTAAGTGGGAAGGTCTGACAAAGAGCAGAGAGCTCTGGTGGCATCCAGGCCCAATGGACTTGGCGCCTTGTCACCCCCAGTCCCATTGCTGGGGTGCTTGGTGGCATTTTGCTGTAGCTAATGAACCTCAGGGATGCTAGTGCTTACAAGTGGGGCTGAAATATGAGTAACTTCTATGTAATTTGCAAAACACCAAAACACTTTAACAATCAGTCTTAAAAACACTAGCTATCAAACCTTCTGAATTTATTTCAAAGCCTTTTAGTCTGAGAAGGAGCTGCTAATCAAAGAACATAATGGACCTATAAAAATGTGAAGTAGAGACCTACTTGTTAACCTCAGGGGACCAAAGGTATGGAGGGGATCAATTCAGGCTGCATTTGCATTTGTATGCCAGCATGAAAAACATTCAATATAAAGAGAACAGGATGAGAGAGGAGAGTGGGGAATTGGGCAGAGGCTTCTCGAGGAGTCTTCCCACAGGGAGTGAGGTTGCCGATCCTCCAGAGATGCTTTATGAGCAGAGCCTGGGGCCGGGCTCTTTCAGTTTTGTTAAATGTGAAGCCTATCTTGTATTGGGATGTGAAGTCAGGGCAGAAGCAGTGCTGAAGCTGCTCTCTCCCAGGCAATCAGTAAGGCAAATGAATAAGCAGCCAGGTTAAGGGGGCTGTATGCCCCAAAACAGGGTCTCAGGATAAACTGTTGCAGTTAGGGAAAGAGCTTTTACTCCTTGACACAAGGCTAGTTTGGGGGCTTGTACGGCCACGTGCTAGTTGTTGGGAGGTGTCACAACGTAGGACTTAGTGCCATGTGCCTGGGGATGCAGAGCCATTCGTGCAGCCCCACGGCCCAGGGTTGTGAGCCCCTCTCAGCTGGATGCCACGCAGGACGGCTCTCTGTGCTCCTGGGTGCAGGGGGGATGCTGCGGTGCTGGTGTGCAAGTTGAATGGGAAGGCGCCTCCAAACAGCTTTGTCAGCTGCTGCGACTGCCATGGCACAGTGGCACTCGGGGCATGTCTCTACCAGCAACCACCCTGAAAAGCTGTGCAGTACCAGGGATATGGGAGACAGGAGTCGTTCAGGAGGAGGCACATGCTTGCATTCATCTTTCCTGGGGTGATATAGAAGAGTAATCAATCGGTATTGTTTGTGATGTCCGAGGTTTGAGAGGTACTCTGAAATATCTTGTACTAACACATTACAGTGCTCTGTATTGCCTGCTGGGCTTATTTTTTAAAAACTTCTGGAGTGAGTGAAGTGCCAGTTGGAGTAGGTGTTTCATACATGGTGAGCTTTGTGGACTATGCAGGGAAAGGTCTGATTTTCCTCCTGAATTAAATAGATACCTAAATGTAGCTCTTTGTACTTGCTGGTTTAGAGACAGGGTGAACAATTTTCTGGTCTATGGACTGCAGTTCTTTAAATACTTTAGTTAAAGCTCTTGGCATAGTTTTTAATCACCTTGGGAAAGTACAAACACCAAAATTCATTATTTTCATACATATGTATGAATAGAAACTTCAGCGCCATGGGCAGCCCTGCTGTCTGGTGATGGCAGGAGAGGGTGTTTTGGACTGGTTTGATTACCCATTCTTTTTCACTCCTTTCGAGCAGAGGGCAATCCAGAAAGCAAAACGTACATTTTTTGTAGAGTGTTAGAAAAGCAGTGTAAAAATTCAGGTGGTTTCAGTGACAGCAATGGCCCCAATTTACTGAGAGAGGAGGAATAGAATGATGCCAGTGCCCTGGTCTCACTCCTGCTGGGTCTCCTGCTGTAGCTGTGGCTCTGTGGTTGCTCAGAACCTTTCTTCCAACTTACAGCTGCACCGGGGCTTTCACCGTAGGTCTGGATTTGGCTTTTATGTTTTAGTTACTCCTGCCACTGCTTCCACATCTACAGCATCTTTGGGTGGGCAACAGGGCTGTCCCTTGGTGGTATGCTGCATCCTGGGGCACAGAGGTAAAGAGAAGCTTCATAGGGGTTTGAGTCTCGACCTTCCTACATTGCAGGGAAGTAATTGGTGTTGCCGGCCTGTCACTGCAGAGCCAGCACGCTGCAGAGGCCACTCAACACGGCTGCAACCTCTGCGGAACGTGGGGGATTATTCTGTGTCGGAAGACCCCATCAGCACCCCGGAGTTGCCCCTGGAGGGCAGAGGACAGCATGGTCTCCTCTCCTCTGGCACTGTCCCTTTCCTTGTGTTTAACCAGGCCTTTTACTTAAATAAATTAATTTTTTTTCAGAATCGTAGTCACTAAATATCCTTTCTTGCTGTCCCCAAAACTTGCAGTGCTTTGTTGCAGCGTTTGTCATGTTTGATAGGTCATCTTTTTTCATTTTTAAGTTTGAAAAGGTTGTAAATAGAGCAGGTCAGCAAGCAGCCACATCACAGAAAGCCCTGTCTCTCCTCCTCTTTCTCCCCACACCCTTTCTTGCTTATTTTTTCAGTTTAAATATCTTCTACCTTTAAAACACTTACAACAGTTCGTCTGTGGAAGAACGATAGCTTTCTGGGTCAGCCTGCATCCTTACGTGGGTTTTTTTCTGAGAGGGAGAGCCACCCATCTTGGACACGGATATTTGAGAAGTTTCTGAGTGGGAGTGGAAGGTGGTGCTCCAGACCCCTGTGTGTGCGAGTGGGAGAGGGTATTTGTGCAGTGGTGTTCCCCCAGCTATTTAAAGGAGATATATTTCTACCTTGAAAGCAAAACTCTCCTTATCGATTAATTGAACTGGCAGAGTGAGTTATTGCCATATAGGCACTAAAGGCAGGAAAGGACAGAACATGATTTTTAGATTGGCTATAACTCAGAGATATTGCTTATGTTACTACGTCTTGACAATATATTTAAAAAAAATTGCTCTAAGCTTAGGTACCAGCTACGGAGATAAATGTGCGATCACGTCATTGCTGTTAGAAATACCGAGAAAAATATTCTGGGACCCTGAAGGCTGGACTAGGCATGCCTGCGCTGGCTCCAGGAGGGTGGTGGTCTACACAGAGCCTATGGGTACTTATTTGAGCGGTGGGGAGAGGCTGTTGCTCCAAGGGAGAGGCCAGTCCTGGGTGCTGAGCTGGGGACCTGCAGGCTGTCCAGCGAGGGGCTTGGGGCATAGGTGACATTTGAGTCCTGGCCCCTCCTGAAGCACAGCTGTTTCCGTCCAGATGGTGCACTGGATTTTCCTTTGGGAGTAATGGCTAACTAAAAAGGCTCACTGTTTCGATGACAGCTGTGAAGGTAAAGGTAATGTTCAGCTCTGATGTGATAGATGGAGAAACAGCCTTGGGAGTCCTTGGGTCTCATAGACGTGGGGGTTGGAGCCCTGCATGACACAGCCATGGAAATTGTCTCCAAGTCCTCTATTAGTCATGAGAGTAGGCAGCCTACCTTGCCTGTGTGGCCTTTTAAGCAACAACTACAGAACATATTCTAGGTGTCAAGGGGACAAAAGAGGAAAGGGACTCTTTCAGAGACTTACAGAAGTGAACTGTGAAGTAAATCGCTAACGAGATCAGTCATCCCTGGGCAAGTCCAAAGCCTTCTCTAACTTTGAGCTCCATGGCAGTGTACCAAGAAACTTTTCCCCTTCACACCAAAGCTTCCCTCCAAGCAAGGAGAAATGTGGAGGGCGACATCCTCATTAGCTGAGGTGTGCTCTTCTACTTACGCCTCTGCAGTTCCGGCCCTGGTTTCTGCTGCAGCAATGGCGTACAGCAAGAGTGTAGTGGCTAAGACAGAAATGTGCCTCCGGCTTCGCCTCTCCTTGCCTTTGTAAAATGAATTTGGAGACTTCCAGCAGAGATCATAGCATGTTGCAGCCACAAAACCTGGCCTGAGTGCTTGGATCATGATCAGTACGGACATTTAGCTATGAAGAAAAAACATTTAGCATTGAAGAAAAAACATTATTTGTGCTTGCAAAGGGAGTTACTGGCTGCATGTAGAGTTAGTATGTCTAATCAGTAATTGCTGCTGGTTTCTGGAGGCCAAGGCAGATGATTTGGGTTGGACTTCAATACAAGGTGTTGGGTATGTCTGTATGTTTATGTGACACCCAGGAGTATGTTAATGACTTGTCCAGTGTGAGTAACCGGTCATGACAACTCTCAGCAGAGGTGTCTAACGTGGAGCTGCTGAGACATGTAAGGTAGAGGTTGAGAGTGGGAAATGATGTCAGCTGGTGAGAGAGGGCCAGAAGGAAAGAGGAAAAAAGTGGAAGACAAAGTTCTGAGGGGTAGAAGGGGAAAACGGGGAATGGGAGATTCAATCCACTGACAGACAGCAGCACTTATCTCAGAGGTAGGATTAAGAACAAGAGCAGTGGGGAGTTGTGAAGGAAGAGAAGAAATTCAGGATAGATCTGGTGGTGCTGAGGGCACGTGGGACGTAGAGGAGGCTAAGCATGAGAAGTTCATATTCAGCAGAGACGGCGCAAATCAGACTGAAGCTGATCTTTGATGGAGATGAGAAATTTTTGGCAATGGTGGTTGGCTGCACTTTCAGATGGGAGACGAAAAATATCAGGGAAGAAATGGGGCCATGCTTGAACTTCTGCATCAATTCCTAGCAGACAGCTATCCACACTGGTGCTAAATTGTTGGCAGTCTTATCACTGAGGCCACGGAGTAGGTAGATATACAGGCTACAAATGTCCCTCCTGTTTAGGGGAGGGTAGTGTAGTGAAACCAGTGCAGCCTGTGCTCTGTTGTACCTAAATGAAGAGTGCTGTCAGTCCAGGAGCTGTCTGGAAGAAAAGATGGCATCTTTGGCAAGACCTTGTGGGAGTTGTTAAATTTTCTGGCTTTTTTATTAAACTTGTTCAAAGATCTGTTCTTCCAGGCTCTGCAGTTCATGTGGACTTCCTAAAGGTACTGAGCAGAGAAATACCTGGAAAGAGAGCGAGACCCAGAGCCAACGTTTGCCATTGATTAAGAAAAGGGCTGCACCAACATCTGCCTATGAGGTTTTACCAAAAATGCTCCCTAAATGTGCATTGCTGATCACATGCAGGCAAGCTTACTTACACTGATGCATTAGAGTGTGGAGCAGTGAATCTGCATCAAAATAAACATCCAATTTCCTGTGTTATTGCATAGCTATGAAAAAGTAGATAAATAGGGGTCATAAGAACAGCAATGTAATGCAAATGCTGTACTACTATGTTTAAAAGAGGAAGGACATGTTATTAACAGAAAATTAGACTGGGTGAGGCTATCTAGCTTCAGCATGCTTCCCTGTGATACCTCGGGGTCTGAATCAGGCCCATACTCAGATTTCCAACCCTGAAAATGGTGGCTATTTAAAGAGCAGCAAATATTTTTGGAGTATTAAAGATGCTTCAAATTTGTTATGTGTTTATTGTAATGAAAAATGATGTTATTATTTCAGCTGGTTGAAATTTTTTATGTGGAACATTAACCTTCTGAAAAACAAGCATCTGCAGAAACTGACTCAGGGTACATGAAGTCCAATTATTATTTTTTTGAAGAAAATGATATTTTAAGGAAAAAGGGAATATTTATTTTAAAAACCATCATTTTTGTGTGAAAAATATCGGTAGTTTTCCAGCCAGAACATCTTACAGTTCCTAGAGTCTGTAAACTAGTGATTTATTTTGCCTAACTGAAGGTAAGGAGCATTTTTCTGTTCTGTTGGACGGGGGATGGATTAGGCCCCAGAAGAGGCTGTCTGGTTAGCATTATTTTTACACCGTTATGATGTTTTCTGAGACATTGTTTCTGTAAAGTAAACTGGAAATCAAATTATGCCCCCTTCACTCAGCTTGTAAACAAACCTTTCTAGGGCTAGTTAGAGCTGCCAGATGCCGTTTGTACACACGGTGCATGCTCAGAAGCTGTCTCTCAGTGCTGGGAGTCTGGCCACCCCAGTCCTGTGTCTCCTGGGACTGGAAGGAGAATAAAAGTTCAGGCTTCTCCGCCAAGGGAGGGATTTCTCTGCATCTGTGTAGTCTCATACACCTTAACTTGCCTATGCAGAATTTGTTTGGTCACCTACATGTATATTCATAAATTGTATGCCTCTTTGGAGTAAGAAATCCAAATGGAGCATGTCCTTTTTTATAATGCAGTAGTTAATTAATTCACTCATATGCATGTAAAGGATTGTTTCTTGGTGTAACACTGAAGCCTGTCACTCAAAATTAACACAGACTGTGTAAAATTGAAAAAAAAAAGATTTTTGGATATATATTTTATTTGACAGTGGTTTAGAATATCATACAGTAAACAAGATTTCTGTAAAAGTTAATTTATCCATAGTGGTGCGTTTCATAAAAATAGTTGCTCACTTACAGCCTTTCTGTGACTATTAATACATGGAATTATATTTATAGAGATAGAGCTGTACAGGGTAAATTCACAGCTAACACTACACAGAAATATTATTTGGAATGGGGTTTAGATGATGTGCTGTCTTCACAGGTTATCGATTACAGCCGCATAAAGCAATTACTGCACAAGGAGTAGCTGTGAACTGTGCAAATTAGAGTTTATGCAAGCATAATCTCAACTGTTGTTCAGATTTCATTGTTTGCTTTCTTTATACATAAAAATAAGATACTGGGACGTGCATCTACACTACAGAAGCATTGTCCAAAATCAGATTCAATAAATTAATGACAAATTATGTTGGATTCTAGTTCAGGGGATAAAGATTTTTTTTTTTCCTTAAATAAGAGTTTTATAAACAGCTACATGGACTTGTGCTTTTTTAGAAATTATAAATGGATTTTTCTTTCTAAAAAAAAATTGTTTGAAAGCTGCAAAATCCTTGACTTGAGGCTTTTCAAATAATTGGACAGGAAGAAACATGCCTATAAATTTCTCAGTCCAGTGCAATGTTTGAGACATACAGTAATGTGCTAATTTCTTGGAACAAAGCCAATCTCAATCTAATTTTTCAGCAGAGCATGTGAGGAACTAAGATTGCTAGAGGACATTAGTTTTTAAATACGAATTTTTGACAGTACTTAGCTTTATGATTTTTTTTAATTACCAATGCATTATTGCCCAGGATTTTGTTTTAATTTTGACAGACAAATAAGCATATGCACTTACACAGACACACACGCATCTTTTTGAAACAAGATAATGACTGATTGACTGAACTCGGAGTTATTTCCTGTGAAGGCAGACTGGAATGTTTACCTGGCACTTAAGGCTTGAAATTCAAAACAGACAAGCAAGAAAGATAAAAACAAAAAAAACCCAAAAAAAAAAATGGAGGTAGGGAAGAAATGATAAAATGGAAACCATTTTAGAAATGGAAATAGATCGCATTTACTGAATGAGGACACCGACAACTGTATTTCAGAAACCAGTCTAATTATTGTTAACATGTGCCTTAGAGGCACGTGCTCTGCCAAACTGAGGGGATGAAAGATGAGAGTGTCCTAACTAAATGTAGATGGGTATGAAACATAGCACTGTTGCTAAGTGAAGCTCTCATTTTCTGCAGGAGGGGAAGGCCTTTCCTTAAGGAAACTGCAGCTTTTTCTCTGTAGCACTCTTCCTTTCATTGCAAGGGCCTTGCAGACGTCTGGGTTTTGAGCCTGACCAATTGGTTTGTGTGCTACCTCGCAGGATTTGGGGAACCTGTAATAAATTGCTTTTGAGAATAATTTGCAAGTACAACTCCACCCTAACTCCTTTCCAATGTACAGAAACATGGTTTGTTCACAAAAATGGCAGTAGAAATGATATCACAGAAACTAATCCACTGGATTCCCCACTCCTCCCGTAGCGCCCAGTGAACTATGCTACAGGGTATCACGTGGACTATCCCGAAGCGTTAACAGTGGAGACGTGTCATGGGTGTACAGTTCCAACGATGCTTCAAAGAAACCCTTTAACCCCTGTCTAGATATGTTGAGAACAATTTATTTACAACATTTTAGCTCCATGAAAAGATCCTCTCTCGGTTTCAGCTTGCTCCGTGCAGTTTTATTTAAGGCGATGTTCCAGTTTGTGATTGCTCTAACTTGTTCCAGTTTCTTGATATAAAGTTTGAATGAAATCCAAGTCCTTCATGCAGTGGGAAAAAAATGCTAAAGCTACACTGCACTATCCTTCTCTGATGTACTGTCCTTCATATTGTTTTGGTTTCTTCCATAGCTGCCAAAGTCCCTAAAATGGAACTGGGACTTTAGGGTCGATTTTAAATCTCCGTGTTGACTATATGCTTTTGAACTTATTAGATACTGTGCACATTGTCATGGAATTACACACTAATGTTTTCATTCCTCAATGCTTTGTGTATATGTGTGATAGTTAAAATAAATTAAAACAAACCAATGTGAGACAAAAACTAAGAAGAATGTTCTGCGTCAGTTTGAGACAGTTAGAGGGCAACAGTCCCTTGCTTATCTGCTCATGGCAGAAGTACCAGACTTCAGGACGCTAGGTAGCTTATCTGAGCCAGGGATTTTCCATGGCCCTGGGGAGACCGTTGCCTTTCGAACTGTGGTGTTGGTGCTGCGAGTGCTAATGGAGTGGAGATGTCCCTTCCTGGGGAACTCGCTGGGTTTCCCGTCAGGGTCCCTCTGGCTGTGGTCCATATCAATTCCAGGCGAGCTGCAGCGGTTGCTACTGTACGTCTTGGTAGAACCTGTATCAAGTTTGACATGGTCGGATGCTGCAGCTGACTTCTTCTCACTGGTATTTGTGGATTTGTGATCTTCTTTTTTGCTAAGAGATCCTCCTCTCTTGCTTTCTGGCTTCCTCAGCCTCCCAAACTGTTCATCACTTGTTCCAGCACACACGTGCTCTCTCGCACCAGCCTCGATCATTATGCTGTGTCCCACCACTTTGCTTTCTGAGGTGGGCCTGCCACCATCAGCGGTCTTATTTTTGCCTTCTGAATATCCTTTCCAAGAAGCCTCTTCATGCTTTGACCTGTCTACCTTTTTAGGACTTGCTGACCTTTCTCTTTGTTCTCCTAACCTTTTCTTTTTGTGACCGTTCACCGAAAGCTCCTTTGGTTTCCTTATGTCATGTTCCCTCTTGATATCCCATGTTGGCTCTGGGCTTATCTGGTGAGAAGGGTCAGAGGGTGGGGCTATGTGTGATGAAGATAATGGTGAGATTATGTCGTCGAGGGAAAGAGCTACTTCCGGCAGACCTGGGGAGGTGGCAGAGGGAGCACTCCAGGAGTTTGGTTCGTCTGTTGTAACAAGAAAGAGAAGGGAGTTAAGGGCGTATTCAGCAGCACAGAGTGTGTATTGCATAGGCATATGTATTCTCAGCAACATCAACACCCAAACCACATACCAGACTTAAACTCCTCTGTCTTAGGTGAGGCGAAACTCCCAGGGGAGTCAATGAGGAGGAAAACAAAAAAAAATCTTCCCCCCCCCCCAAAAAAAAAAAAGGTCAGGAGAAGCAAGAACCACAGGGCTGGTAACTGCAAATGCTGGAAACCCCAGCCTTTTTTCATACAGATTCTGCTTTCCTCTGCCTACGTTAAATTATTCTTAAAATAATAAAGGCACGTGCTCATGAAATCAAATTGCCTCTTTTGTAGCTGTATAATGGATTTCTTAGCTGGGCAACATCAGCACTGTCTCTGAGGACAAATGAGAAGGACTTTCTGCCATCTATTAAACATGTCCCTACAAGCATATAATAATTGACAAGAATTTGTAGCTCAGATAAGGTCATCATTGAATTTTGTCTCATATTTTTTCTAAACAGATATAATATTGCCATGTTTATGGCCCCACAATTCTTACAGGGTACTTACAAAGCTCTGCCTTTATATCACAGCATCAGCCGCTGAGTCTTTTGGCTGTTCATTTTGAATTTCTCCTGGTTACTTAACCTCAACACAATGTGGTTGGATTGTGCAGAACCTGTTTAATTTAGCTAAATAGACATCTCCTTTGCTGAATCATGGTGATTTTCCTAATCCATTGGTGCAAACCAGAATATTCTGAGATGCCTTTCTCTTGCATACACGATTTCTTTTGATTAACGCTCCAACAGACAACGAATCCATCATGACTAATGACAGCACGACTCCTATTCTTACCTGTCTACATAGAGGTTAGAGAAATCACTGAACTTGGCTAATGTCATTCCCTATTTAGCACCATTACCTGGCTTTGAACAGTATGAGCAATAATCTGTCAGAGATGAAGGACTATCTCAGGGATCCATGGAAACGAGGTGAAACTCATGGCAAGAGCCACATATTTCATGGGGGGAGAAAATGTAACCTTCTAGCTGAAAAACAAGCATAGACTTCTGCGGGTCAGGACTAGTATCTCTCAGTGGTATCAACTGTCCTTTAAAAGATACGTTTATTTTTCTCAGTGCTATGGCTGCATTCAAATTGTCATGAAGATGCACATCATCTCGAAAAAGGGAAAGCATTTTACTGCCCAGCCTGGGACCTGCAGCTTGCTTGACTGAGATGGCACTTTTAAGTTAATAGCCTGATTGAGTGATTGCTGTCTTGCAGATAAAAATAGGAGAGACAATAGTGAGGTGGGTGACGTAAGGGGAGGGAGCAGCGCGGTTAGCTGAGGAGCTATTTATTTTCCCAGATGGTGTTTGTCATATGCTTTTGCATAATGAGCATATGTGTGGAGAGCATTAGTATTTGAGAGGGGAGAAAGTACAAGTTCTGTGTAAGACAAATAAACTTTGAGCTGGGAATCTAAATGGGCTGAGGGTCTCAAATGAATTTAAAAAAAAAAAAATCACACTTTCTTACCCTCCAGTTAAGGCTGAGTAATGTACCATCTGCTCCCTGCTTGGCACTTGAGCAAGAAGAAATAAAAGGAAGGCTCATGCATGTAGAGTGATCAGCTCTTAGGAGCTTGCCTACAGAAAGCATCTGCTTCCATGGGCTGCTGCTTTACTTCTGCTCTTCAGCACCGCCCCCCCAGTACAGGGCCACAGGCTGTGCCTGCCGCAGACCCCACCTGGCTCTTTTTAGATCTGAAATCCAGGGGATCCCATTTTGGTTAACACTTGAATCAGGGACCATGCATGGGGTCCAAGTCACTTTGCCTGGTTCTCTAAAACTATCCCGGGACTCCGCTGAGCAGCATGAAGCTGCCTGTGTGCACCAGCGAGGTACCTGAGCTAGCACTAAACAAACCTTGGGCCTTAGAAAATTAAGTTTGTGCTTTTTATGGAATTGTCACACCTCCGCGGGGTAGAGGTGGTGCTGAGCGTTGGCCTGACCAACGTATTTGACTTAACTACGGTCTTCTTTCCTGGTTGTCCATGAGATGATGTTTTTCACTGTGTGGCAGTGAAGAGCAGTGGGCCATTACCGGATCTTGTGAAAGGCTCTGAGAGCATCTGAAGTTACAGAAACTGGAGGGGAGGGAAACACCACCAAATGTTGCAGTGAGAAATCGTAGCAGGTTGGAACCTACTTCAACAAAAGTGAATCAATGTAGTTGTTACATGTAATGATATATAAATATAGATATCTATAAACTAGGACACGCAATATTATATGCAGTGCTGGATTTCTGCCTCTGCCCCAGAATACCCTAAGAAAAAGACAACTTGGCCAACTAAGCAAGAAGACTTCTAGCTACAGCTTAAAGGGAAGTTTGGCTGTGGGAGAACCCCAGGTGGGCCACTGGCTGCCGTTTGTTTAAAATACTGTGCCTGGCCTTCTTGCTGGGGAGGCACCTATAGGCTGTATTTCCAGTGGCTGGGGGAAAAAGCTGCCATGAAATAAAACTGTCCTTCATATCCTGTGGCAATATAGCACTTGCAAGTAAGAACTTGACAAAACGACTTTCTATAAGGTTTAAGTACCATCAATCAGAGACAGCCAAAAGCCAACCTAACCTGCTTTTTCTTTCAAATGAAATGAAATTATGTAGAAAGTCATCCTCAGCCTTGGTAGACGTTAATGTCAACAAGCCATTGTTGCAATATGTCACTGGCTAGTGAGAAGAACACTGATGTGAGGGTATTGTAACCGACTTTCTTCTAATATTCGAACATTATGGGAAAATGTCAAAATTGGTAGAGTAGAGCAAAGTGCAGTAAAGTAAGTAATTTTTTGCTCAAAAGAAAAACCTTTTAAAGAGCTGTGTTCAAGCCGTAAGGGTTCATTTGGACTTGTTCAACCAGCACTAAAATGATTGCCTTTCCATAACAAACATAAACAGGAGAAAAACGCAAAACTTTATTCTGTAGAGTGACTAAACTAATGCTTTCTCTTTATGCTTGTTCTGAGGTTATAGCTGCATTTTGGAGAGAGTTATTAATATTTCTGAATAAATATTTTTTCTGTAGTTCTTAAGCTTTATATAACACCTATGTGTTAAGTGTGAACATAGCCTACTTTTGCTGTATGTTATTCCAAAATATCTCAAAATGTTTTGCAAATATACTAAATCAGAGACAGAGTGACAATTTTACTTTTTTCTCCCTTCACCTCTGGGAGGAACTGAAGACAGTATTTGTTTAACAGAGCATGAACTACTAATGCCCAAACAACTTACAAGCAGAAGTGAACGATATCTCATTCCGTTGAAACTGGTGGAGAGATTTGGGGACGATGTAGTTTCAAATTTGTTTCTGACTTTGTCACTATGGATATCATCCTTACTGTGGAAGAAATTGTTTTTCAAAGTTATACATCTCACTGAAGGCTAATAAATGCCTTCCTCCCTTCTTTGAAGGGAGAAAATGTCCCTTGACCTACTAATTTAGACAAGATAAATGAGCTGGGAGCAGCACTATAATCTGTTACTGTGATGGCATTTGATTTGGTGTAATTTAGTAGGTGTTTTCTGGCTGGCTTTTAGTTTCCACAAGCTACTGTCATGCAGGTTGGTGGCACTTCTCCATGGGATGTGTAAGAATGACTCACCTATGACCTGTTTCACATAACTCCCAGGTAAGGATTAAATTGCTAACAGAGTAAGAGACACCACAGACATAAGACTCGAGTGTGTAGGAGGACAAGTAGGAGATGAACACAGCCATTTTGGAGGAAGAGTGACAAGGGGAAAACATCAGGAGCAGAAGTTTTCTGTCTAGAGGCTTTTTTGTTTGAGGTAGAACTGCCATAGAGATGAATTGTTTGCTTTGCTATGTCAGCTTACACACGTTCAATGGAGTGGAAATGAGGGTACTACTCTCATGTATCTACTTGCTCCTTTCTTAACTAAAACCTAGTCTTCTACCTGGATCCAGTGCTTGCTGGTGGCTTACATCTGAATCACTAGCAAAACAAACCTGGCTTAACTGCTAATGGAGAAGAGAGGTGTGCCTGTCTTACTTTCTGAGCATTGCCTAGATACTAAGTCCAAGGAAAGATCTCAGCCTAGTGATAAGTTTATTCAATTTCCTGCAATATTTATGGTTTTTTACAGGTTGCTCTTCTAAGATTCTGTTAGGTCTAGTCTTGCTCTGCTTATCTGCTCTGTCAAGATCTCAGGTCAAGAGAGATTAAACCTCAGATTTATTACTAGGTTGTCCTTTTGCATTAAAATACTTTAAATATTGCTCAGTAGTTTATCAAGAATGTGGGATTTTTCATCAGATAAAATTAATCATAAAGTACTAATATTAAATTATTTAATACTTAATAGTAATGTTAAGAGTAAAAATAACATCACATTTTATTACTGAAGTACAATAAAATCTCAATGTCTTTTTAATTTCCAAATTATGTGAATGATGAACAATATATTAAAGCTTTGAACGCTTTCAGTAGCCTGAATGAAACATTTCCTGAAATGTCTAAGCAGCTGTTTTTGTATCTTCCCAGGATTATTCTCCTATGGAATCAAAGAGTTTGTGATTAAATAAAAAATCTGGTGCTTTATTTTTTTTCCCCCACTTTTTGTCTGAAATTATGTATTGCCAGAAGATGGCAAACAGTTCTTACAGATGCTGCTAATAACGAAAAATGGGACAAATTGTCCCCTGGTGAGTATCCACTAATGTTGGCAGTGTTACACCAGGAATGCATTTGGCTCTTTCTCATTATAGCTTGACGTCTGTGATGTTCCTGACTGCATTGGTCTCCTGCAGCTTGTCTTTAACATTCTCTAAGGAGGGATATTTCAGAATATTTAAAGAATCTTTAATCTTTCATCCTGGAGCTTCCACAAACCAGATGATACACAGCACCCTTTGTCTCCTGAAATTAATGATTCTCTGAGGTTTTGATGGTTAGAAAAGCTCTTGGTACCTTCTGTCCAGCTGTCAGTCTCATGCAAACACGGCATGATATGCCACCCTTTCTCCCAGCCACTCCCGGAAAGTGGGTGGCAATGGGCTCTGCCCCCACCTTACAGGATCCCCATACTTCTGGCTATAAACTTGCACTTCTTGTTAATTATTCAATAGTGCTATGCAAATGTTTTCTCACAAATTACACTTTGCTTGGCTTAAAATTACACTTTGCTTGGCTCCCCTTCCACTGCTTTTATCCACGTTCAAAACCCTCAACACCAATTGCTCTGGAAATAAACATCGATGGATTTAGGTGCCTTCTGCCGTGATATGGTCCTTCATTTGGTCAGTCACCATGGGCATATCCAGGTGGGATAGCCTTTTCATCATTATCATTGCTCTTACATTTTTTTTTTAAGCTATGATGGCAGTGCGCTGTGGGTGCAAAATGTTGATTCTATGTACAGAAATGACATACATGCCACATAAATTTACAAAAATAAATCCAGGTTATACTCCATTATTTTGGCATTTGAACTACTTCTTTCTTACACGTGCAGTTAAGTGATCTGTTTGGTATTGTGAAGTCTTGTTTCTGATGCAATGAAAACCTAATTAATTTCTTGCTATCTTAATGTAACCGCATTCATTATACTGCTTGCCTGTTTGTACTCAGTAATGTCATGGTGACTCTGAAAGTTTATAGTAGCTTGTAAATGTAACTTTGCTAAAGAGTGGAGTTTTTCTGCTTTCTAGTAATTCCTTTTTTTGGCTTTGCACATTTATTTTTGCAAAGGTTGAGGATGGTTGGTCAGGGTAACCAGAGTGAGTTAACAAAGTCATGAAAGATTACAGGAAAACAAACGTGCATCTGAGTTCCTGCATCTTTTACTTCTGAATTTTGTGCTTGGCATTTTCAGAAAAGTAGAATGATTCGTTAAGAAAGACTGATGAAACTATGTCAGGCCTAGTCTCTCTGTCACCAAAGTTATTGTGCATTTTTTTTTTTTTGTCACCAGTCTAATATTGGAAGAGGGGGGCACTACTACTGGGAGCTATCGGTGGCATGGCTTCTGCAGATGTCCACAAGAACTGAAGAGATGTGACTGTAAACGTAGGGTAGATGGGGAATAGTGTTATCTCCTCTGTAAACATCAAACGTTTAATTTTACATGCACAATATTCAGAAAATTCAGTCATTGACCTATTCCAACACCAGGAAGCACAGCTCTGCTCCCTGCTTTATTCACTTCCCGGTGCCATTTGTACTTTGATGCCCTACTTCTTTTCACGTTACTAATCATTACTGATGAGCAACAGTTTAGTTTCTTTGCGTTCGTTATATCCATCTTGCATGGAATACTTTACCTAGATATTAAATGGAAGATGCCCCAAATATTTTTACAGCAGAGATGGTGTTCATAGAGTCCTTGCAAGGGCCATCTGATGAGACTTTGAACGATCTCAACTCAGGTAAAATTAACTTTCATCACCATTTCTGAACTCCACATGGAGGCTTGTTAGAAAAAGTGCTTTCATGTTCAGAGATCTAATTTGAGAATTATTGAAACAGAGTTCAGAAAGAGCAGATTGTTAGTTACACTTGGAAGACCAAATCTGCAGAAGCTCAGGAAATTATATTGCTTGTTTCTGGAGCTAAGGGAACTAAGGGAACGAAGAGAAAGGGAAAATTTAAATTTGGTGCAGAGAGGGAAAAACTGCATATTGTGAGGAAAAAATTTAAAAAACCCTTTAGAAAAATGCTGAATGTTTTCTTGAAACAAGAAAGTCACACTCACACATTGATTTGTGTTGGCTTTAATCTGTAGAAAGCTCTATGTATGAAAGCACTTTTTAATTTTTTATGATGTAACACATTTTTTAAAGATGGCTAATAAGGAAACATGGGAAGTGATTGATCTGACTTGGAGAGTTCCTGTTCTTATTCTGCGCTGTTTCTGATCCTACACTATACCCAGTGCATCCTCAGTAAATCCCTTTTCCTGAGTTAGTTTAATTATGGCACTGCTTCACCAGTATTTTACTGTCCTAATCACTTGAGATGATAATTTAATTGCCTTACAGAGTCAGAGAGAGGGAGCTGTCTCAGAAGATCTCTGGAAATAGATGTCTGCTCTTCTGTTGAATGTGTACACGACTAATGTTGGGGAGCTCCTTCTGGGAAGCCCTTTTGGAGGCTGTGGATCGAAGCTGAGTGGATGGACATGGAGATCTATACCTATCACCCCACATCAGGCCCTTTTTAGCAAGCATGGGTCACTACAGGTAAGTGGCCTGAGAGGTTTCAGGCTAATATAGGAGATAGATAACTAATGAATTCAGAAACACTCAGGGTTTCTGCTCTGGAGAGCAGGTGGACTGGATTGTCTCCAGTACTTGGATGATCTTGGGATGCTGCATCTAACTTTAGCCCTCTCGTGGTTACCTTGCCATTGTTCACCCCTAAAATATAAACCACATCGATAAGCTATTCAGTGTGATTTTGTAATAATGCCTAAGGACTGCATCAGTTGGCTCTCTCCAACGTCAGTCACACTTTACAACAGGACCGAGATAGTTTTAACACTGCTCTTACAATAGCAAGAACAAAAAAAGGTGATTCTTCTATGTAGGAAAAAACTACGTAAAGTGCAGAATGGGAGAGGGAAAAATAATCAAGAGCCACACTTACAAACAGGTTATATTTCAGACCCGAAACAGGTGAACTAATATAGTAAAACAATTTACTAATTTACTGTAAGAGTCTTCTGGCTGTGAATCCTAAGGCCAGATGATTATGAATACACGGTTTATCACTCATTCCAAGACCCGTTTTAGCCTGTTCAATAGATACGGGTCTAGTAAACCGTCTTTTCCATTAAATATTTAAACAAATGATCATGATCACTAATCTGAGTGAACTTGGTAAATTTGATTTTTCCTTGAATCAAGTTAATGTGTCTGTCTAATGTTACAGGATTAGTCACTAATACTGTGAACACTTGAAATGAAAAGTTGCAGCCGGTGCACTGCTTTTATCCTCTACAGCAAGCTCCTCACCGCTGCATCAGCGTTAAGTCTACGGACAGCCTAAGTGCTAGTCTTGAGTGATGTTGCTCTAACCACACATTATCATTCACTAGGTCCTTCAGGTGGTTTGGTACCCTTTTTGAAGTGCTGAGCGTCTCACATACCTATCAGATCAGAAACTCAGACAAAAGAACCTAATCCCTTCAGTAAAGAAGGTTTTATTTTTTCTGTGTGGTCAGGCAATAGAGTAGAACCTGCAGAAACCTCAGCAGTTCTCTTCCAGAACCATGCTGGAGCTGGAAAATCTACACTGCAAGTTACTGTATAATTAAAAAAGATAATTACTCAAAAATTAGTTTTTATTAATAGAATTAAGCCACATTAAGTCATAAAAGGTGTTCATAAATATGTTAATAGTATGTATGGTATTAATGAAAAACATTCTGCAGAGACTGAATAATTTAAGAGTTGGATATTACACATTTAATTAAACTTAAATATTAAACTTATTAATTATCACAGCTAAAATGAGTGTTAACAGTAGGCATCACATCCTGTCTGGTCAATAAACAGCTGTCATTATTAAAGGTATGTAGATAATATATAAAATTTATTTAATAAGTGAGGAATTCAGAACATTTTGACTGTGTATGAAATGCCCCTAGAAAGTTGTTTCTGGCAGGCGCTGAGTGTTGGTGATTCTCACTTAAGATTTCAGCAGGATCTTAAGCAAAACACATAACTTGGTTTGAACGCATCCTTATTTACAAAGCTCATGAATAAGTATTCCCATTCTGCTTAGGGTAGAAGCTGCAGAATTAGTTTAGCCTCTCTTTAGCAAATTATTTTCAGACTTGAGGCCACTGGGCACTGAAGGTGCAGAGCTGACCCTGGGACCATGCTTGCTGTTGGGGCTGTTGTGGTATCTGATATCTTTTGGATGCTGAGACAATTTTCTCTGAAAACTGTATAATGAGATGGAAGTGCACAAATAAATGAATGTCACATTGTAATATTCA
>WAAD01017556.1:53536-115999 GCA_013389945.1 Fregata magnificens
AGCTCCTAATGAGTAAACACAAACTACATGTTGTTAGAAAATACACGTGTTTAAGATTCTGGGTTGCATATGTGTTGCTGTAGCTCAACAAAATATAACATGCTCTATGGTTGTATTCATTAAGCATCGGTTGGAGAGTGACAGTTACTTCATATTGTCAAAGTAAAAAAAATGCCTTTCATTTTCTGAGGGTTTTTTCCCAAGCTAGGAGTAACTAGCTATAAGAAATCTGACAGAGGCCATAAGCTCTGCTAACCTCTCCCTGCAGTAGGGCCACAAAGCATCAACCAGGAATTGCACCATGGGATGGTGGAGCAAGAAGGGCAGAGGCAGGACCAGCTCCAAGTCCTTGTACAGGCAAAGCTTGCTTTCTAATGGTTGGAATAACATTTTTTTTATGTCATTCTCTATGTGACCATCTAGACTCATCAAATTTCAGATGCCAATGACTAGAGTCATAAGAGGCGCTGTTAGTTTAATTTAGTCCAGGGTATCATAGCACGAGGCTGCTGGCAAGGCTTTTCTGATACAGCTTGATTGCCTTGTGTTGTACTTTTATATAACTTTTTGTACTTTCATGGCTGTGCTTTTGTCCCTAAAAGAGCTGACGGTTGTTTATGGATCCTTTTAAGCAAGCTAAAAAGCCAGACTTTTTACACCTGTATAACCACAGATCAATTAAAAATCATGTAAATAAGTTCAAAGCCATGGTATCCGAAGTTCAGCTGATATTCTTAGAGATGGAGTCTTTGTTGGGAGGTACAAAGGAAAAATGTTCTTGTTCATGTCAAGCCAGAGGAGGACACACAATAGTTTCCAGGTCCTTCTAAAGAGTATGAAGTTTGACCCCTCCAAATCACTATTCACTTAAAAATGTAGGTGAGTGGCTTTGCTCTCCCTTGGGGAAATGCATGCCATTGCAGAAAACTGACCGTGCTGAAGAGATGTGGAACCAATTTTAGATCTCCTGAAGTCTGGCCATTGAAGCAGTTACTGCACAACCTTCATGATGAGAATTATTGGGCCAGGCCACAGGAATAACAGTTTGTGCCTTCATACTGTCTCCTTTGATATGGAGCTCTATATAGTAGGGATACCATCACAGACGCGTAGGGAAGCTAACTGATTAAAAACAAGTTGGAGCAATGCAGTCTTGCTATTAATTGTGGGCCCTTTGCAAATTTGCAGATGAGAGGGACTCTGAAATGATCATCAGGAGAGGAATTTTAGGGGACGTTACGGTGCAACAGCAGAAGACTGGACTTAATCCTACGGCAAATTGCAAAGACACAGTAAGTGTTACTGAATTCCCGTTTTCCCTATTTCTCTGGATTACATGAAGAAAGGAAAAACTGATGCTGTGGAGGCAGAGGGATGGCTGTGTTCTTTCAGGCCCTGTATTTTGGGTGCTTATCTTCTAGTAACATCAACTGGGTGGAAATACAGGAAACCACCAAAAAAAAGTTAGAAAAACTTTTGTGGGTGGGCCTTTCCCTTCTTTGGCTGGTAAATCTGCTTGCCAGTTTATGTGAACAAAACCAGGGATAATGTTTGTTCATCTGTTTTATTCACTGTAGTTTAGCTGTAATTATCTACACTTTACACCATATTAGTAAATCTACTCCAGAATATTATATTGTAATAATTAAGCCTTAGTAATAAAAGAACTTGCTCAACAGCCTTATTATTAAATATGTGCTCAGATGTGGGGGGACACTGCCAATTTTGGTGTGGATTATAATGGGTGTGGATTAGTGAGGTTCCGCTTTAATAAGAATGCTGAGTAGTCGACTAGGAATTTTAATCTTTAAAGTGCTTTTCAAGCATTAAATGATTAATCCCCATAACACTCCCATGAGATAGGTAAGTAAATATTTCTATCCCTGTTATACAGATGGAGGAAACGTGGGTTAGAGAATTCAGCTGGACTGGCTGAAGCCATTGGAAGTGTAATTGCCAAAGCAATGTTTAGGACTACGGAAAGGACTCGGTATTTTTGCATTTAAAAAGCAAAGAAAAGGTATTGCTTCCCTGAAAGCTCAAAAACATTGCCACAAAACTGAAAATGTCTTCCCAAGTGTCCCTCTTTCTTTCAAAACTCTGTTTTCTATTTCTATATCAAGGGATACCTATGTAAAAGGTCCACATATCTTTTAAAATAGAAATTTGCTGTAAGACAGAAATAACTGTACACACCCACATATACATACACATACACTGTTATTTAACAGAAGGATGTTCTACTTTCCCAGCTGCTACATATTTATTAAATGCTAAAGACATGTTTGTAAAGAAAATTTTAATATTCAGTTTTGTCCTTGAAGAGTTTTTACCCATAGCAATAAACCAGCTAGAACCTTTGGGAGCCCATATTCAAATTGGCTGGTGGTTTTAGACCAATTTTATTAACCAGTATATTGATTCATTTAGTTAGTCCTTTTTTTTTTTTTTTACACACCACAGGTTCCTGAAATTAAGTTGGTATT
Source organism: Fregata magnificens (assembly GCA_013389945.1). Classification (NCBI taxonomy): domain Eukaryota; kingdom Metazoa; phylum Chordata; class Aves; order Suliformes; family Fregatidae; genus Fregata; species Fregata magnificens. Next base: position 56,023 of record WAAD01017556.1, read on the forward strand.
GCTAGAAATAAGAAGGTGGTATTGGAAATGCAGCAGGAATATGAATGAATGTTTGCAGTTCCACCAAGGTGGTCACAGAAGGAAAGGGCACTGTTCCAAAATGACTATTGATTTTTGCACTCACATCAGACGAATGATATATGGGGTAGTTCAAGTTTCAAATAACACCCAACCTCAGCTCTTGAGATTTATAAAATGAGCATTAAAAATAGGATGAATTGGATTATCTGATCACTACTCTGAACAGGTAGGAGTATCTGGCTTAAATGTGCAGGCCAAGATGCTTTAGCCATTTATTAGACAAACATAAAAGCTTCAGACATACTAACAGAGTTAAAGAGCTAGAAGAATGCAGTTTGCAGCTGGCTAGAGATTTCTGAAGGATTTAACTGTATTCAAACAATAAAAACACACTATAAGCTCCCAATTTTTCATCTATTTTTGCAAATATAAATGCAGTAGGTCACTAGTAAGGACTACCAAACACATGGTGCAAGAAAGCACAGGCACGTATCACTTCATCTGGATGTACTTTCTAAACCACCTTCTAGCACCTGCGTCTCTCCTGTGCTATATCTAACTTCAAGTAAGCCTGCTGATCATCTTCCATAAGTGATTATTTATACAAAATGGAACAACTCCTGTGGGAGGCATGCGGACTCATAACAGACTGCACTACGATGTTATGGGAGGGTCCTCTCCTAAGACATGATAGTATGGTCGATATATCTGTTCTGCGTCAGGAAATTTGACTTACACCCTTGGTCAGTGCTCTAATAAATGGTAGCACAGCCACAGTTTGGTTGGGAAAAGGCCCGTTGCGAAACCACCTCTTTAGGAAAAACCTCCCCCTCAAAAAACTCTTTCTTTAAAAACACCTGAAACTGAAACACTTTATAACACACATATTTTCATTTGACCTGATATTAAATTTTTTACCAATCAAGTATTTCGCTTTTGATGTTGACCCAAACTAAATTGCTTTTGATTTTCTGGATATATTTTACAGGGAAAAAAAATCTGTCCTAACACTTCCTGCCAAATAAATAATCAGGACTATTCATGGCTGAGGGACTGTGCAAAACTAACTTCAGCTGTATTTATAGAGGATTTACGTTTCTACTTATTTCAGGAGAAAAGACTTATTTCCTGTGTCTATTATGCTATAGGAGGAAAAATAAAGATAATGCATAGAAAGCTATGGTTATAAATATCTAACACTTGTGGTGGAATGGCAGTTCACTGAACTTCCGACACTTGACAACCGAGACGTGTAAAATGGCCCTAACGCCAGCCTGGATTTTTTAATCTCATGATCTCTCTAAACTACTTTTACTGAAGTGCCAGGGAGAATAAAGCAGAAGTAAGGTGAGAATAACTGCAAGGAATGGTGCAATTCAGATTTCTACACAGTGCAGAAACTTCTTTGTTGCCAGGAGGTCTCCATTAGTGACACACACACTTGAACAACATGGGTACAATTTTTGAATGGCCTCAAGATGTGTCCAGCTCTGCACTAGCAAAGTACAGGGACATGTCTGTGTTCAAATAATTCTTATTTATAGACACAAGTTGGAAACAAGCTATAAGTGGAAACACATGCAAGCAGTTGATTAGATTACCCGGATTTGCATGCGCAAGACTTATACCTTAAGCACAGCTTAGTGCCTGGGTGCTAGGGGCAGGAATTCTGTGGGCGTCACGCTGGAGGAGCTGCTCAAAGCTCAAAAGCTAGGAGAACACCTTTGGGTATAATTCCCTTTCTATTTCCAATCTGTCTACTTCAATAGTGTGAGACTGGCCTTATAATTTTAGCAAATATACTACATTGTGCAAAGTCTACAGCAGACAGACTGAATGCATCTGAACACTTCTGCGTTTTCTGTGATGAGAGCAATCAATAAAAAATAGGAAAAATAAGTTTTTCTTTTCCTTTGCTTTCCAGGTATTATTTCTGGGCCATGACTCTGTATTACAAATTCGATACATCTGAACAATCTGTGCAGTTGGATCTGATTTATGAAGAAAATAGCTTGAAATCAAGTGCAAAGTGCTATGTGTAAATTCAGCATAGCCACTGAGTTTAAAAAATGAGTATTGCCTTACAGTGCGTTCCAAAAAGTCTTCAATTTTACATTAGTTATTTCTTCAAGAGGCTGCATACAAATACTGTTTAAGATCAACATCTAACTTCCACCTTCACATTACTAATATTTTTACAAGCCAAGTGCCATAAGGAAGGGGAAATTATGGCTTTGGTTCCCAAAAGTTTAAGATTTTCTACCTGAAAAGTCATATTCAACAGATAAATTTTTGTCATGAGAAAAAGCAGATACATAGCAGACCTATGGCTATATTTCTTGCACTAGCAGCAGTGTAACATGAAGAACCAGTTATCTAGGATATTAAAAGACATTTGTAAAATGCATAGCTGCTTTGATATCTAAGATAATCAGTTATGAAAGAAAAGTCGAATCCTGTAGAAACAACTAAGTGAGCTAGCGTGTAAGAAAAAGTTGGAAAAGACTCTCTTAACAGTTGTGAGAAACAAAAGCGTATTAGAGAAAGATAATATACATGCAGAGTTTACAAACCGTGTCTTTAGGGTGGCCCAATAAGTAGAAATATGGGGACCCATGCTTGTCACTTTTCATGCACATGGAGAGACTGGAAGGTACCATTCCTAAAGGAAGGGGAGGAACAGCCTAGGACCAATCATTAGAATTAACAGAACCAGTGACATACAGATATTGTACTATTGTTAGAGCAGAGAATTCTTAGTAAGTTTAGAATAATTGAGTAAAAAGCTTATATGTAACAGGAAAGAAGTATTTCTGTAAAGCCAAGACAAATAAGCATGCTGTAAGTCTAAATATTAGTGGATGACTGAAACTACTGTGCATATATATTCAGGACATAGATTCACCTGGACTATGGATGTGGAGTACATCTTGAGGTGCTTTTTGAAGGAGTCACAACAAATAAAAAGCAAAGGGTTTAATGCATTTCAGAACTGTGCCAATTTGTTTGTATGAAAAATCCTTGTATTGGTATCAACTCTGACATTTTTTGGTTTTGTTGGTGGGGTAGTGCTGTCACATGAGCTGAGAGTTTCTTCAAGGCCCTTCAGAAAAGGCTAAATACCTTCTACCTTTTATCTGTTAATCAGCAATGTTTTTGTGTATACTGAAACTTCACATTTTACATGCAGAACCCTCCCCTTAAGTAGCCAAAAATGAATCTAAACTCTAGTTCTGTAAAATCACCTCTATGTCATGAAGCCACAGGGTGAGTTTTGTACATAATTTAGCATCATGTGAAACAACAGAGATTCCAAAAATGTGCAGTGCAACCGCAGGACATGTCTTTTAACAAAGTAAAACAAATGGGAAGAGAGAGGGAAAGAACCACTGTTGTGTACATCCATCAAGTGCCAACCAGCCCCGAGGCACAGATCCCTTGTTCACCAGACCTCATTGATTCTGGTTCCCATGGCTCTGTGTGTGTGAGCGCCACACCCTGACCCAGCACGCTCAGGGCCAGATCCATATTTCCAAGACAGGGCAATGGGAATGTTTTCCAAAAGCTCAGTGTGAATGGGCTGGAGTCTCTAAAACTTACAACTTTCTGCAGGACCTCTTAAGCAACTTAAAACTAAGTGAAAAACTACCAAGCTTGATAGAATGTATGATTTTGAAGTCCTGCTGTGAAAGTGGGAAGGGATACGAATTAGCTTTCTTCTAGATGTTCCTCATGGGTGAAATTCAGTGTTTCTGCTCCCTCTGCAGTGTCAGACAGAAAGCAACTGGGCAAGGAGGTTGTGCTGGGAGATGCTAGGAACAGTAAGCCAGAAGAAGCAAGCTGCCAGGACTGCTGGGACTGAGAATGAAAGATCCCAGGCTTTCCTAGGGACCTTCTTCCATAGATATTTAGAGAAAACAGTGGTTGTTCTGAGAGAGCTTTCTGGGGCTGGTCCATCATTACAATTAACTTGCCTCTTGCAGAGCTCATTGCTGGATGGAGAGGCTGTGATTTGCTAGTTTTACTTGATGTTTAGTGTTACTATTTTGGGATTTTGTGAACAGTTTTCCCACATTTTGCCTTTAGGGATGCCTCTGCATCCCAATGCTTGGCTGTGCAATGTAGATGTCCTTTTGACGGTGCTTATACAGCTATGGCTATGGCCTGAAAAATATGAGCGTCTGTAATTAGGCTCCCACAGTGCGAGCCGACAGATTTTTAGAAGTGCTGCACACCCAGTAGCTCCTGCTGAAGTCAATAACCTCTTAGGTAGATGCATACACAGGCAATTAGGCAACCGTTGCAAGAAAAATCTTGGACTGTCGTTTTATTCAAATGGCATTTAATGCCAGTCTGAGAAGAGCTCAGTGCTACAGTGATGACTGTGAGTCTTGTGTCCTGTGGCATGTATGAAACCTCAGACTCCCTCCAGCCGGACTCCCAGGGCATTAAGTACTTTTCCGGATCAGGATTCCCAGCAGTATTTCTAGGCTTTCTTGCACAGTAATGTGATTTCTCACTATGACCTGGTTCTTTGGAGAACATGGCTGGCAGACTATTTCCTATGAAACATGATGCCGATGTTCTTTGGATTTGGATGAGCTGTGATAATTCACCTTCAGTGGAAGCACAGTTCCTCTGGCTATCCTTATCCTCAGCAAACATGTTCTGAGATGCGGCGTGATAAAACATCTGTTTTCTAAGCTTCTTTTGTTGTACCCTGCTGTGAAATCAGCTACCGTTTTGGAGCATTAATCATATCTGTGCTCCTTCCCATATATTCTGATTGGTACTGTGCATGCTACAAGGGGATTTCTCCCTCTGAAGTGCTCTGGGATCTCTGGCATTTGTTTTCAAGCAAAACCAGCAGCTGGAATGGAGGTAAATGATGCATTTGCAACACACTTCATTTCTTCCCCTAGGTTTGAATAGTGCTTCAGCTCAGCCAGAATTTTCTGAGTTGTACTTGTAGGGACAGATTTCCAGGCAGCATAAACTGACATAACTCATTCAGGAGATTTACATCCGCCCAGGAGCTTGTTCTTTGTTTCTTCACTGAGTGCTTTCTTCTTTTCAATACACATTCTTTTCTTTCACAGATCACTTTCTTACCATTGATGATTTTTCCTTAAAACTGCTTTTACTGATGTCAATCACATAATCATTCAAACACTGATATTTCTTGCACTTAAATATATATCGCTATATTTTGTACTAACAGAAACATGGCTCTGGAATTTAAAAACCATTGATTATATTGCACAAGGAAAATCAAAAAGTTGAAGACTCAGAGACAGTCATGTGACGGTTTTTGGCTGGTTGGTTTAGGTTGTTCTAGGTAACCTTCCTTCTTTTTAATGCTGTGAGTCTGAATGCCACTGCTGTTGGAAAGATCTTTAAACACAGCATTACTACAACTGATTTGGGAAGTCCTCGAGCATTTCGCTTGTCAGGGACTGAGAGAGAATATCCAGGAAAGGACCCTGGTACACTTGCTCTGATTTTGTTTCTCCCTAGACTTCTGCTGCACACCACTGTTGCAATCTAGATACCAGCTCAGTCCTCCAGCCTTGCATTTTTATACTCAACTAAGTCTTGTTTCCCACTGAGGGTCTCCAGAGCTGGACCCTGATGAGAATAAGAAATATTTCTGACATGTACTTGTTAAAAAAAAAAAAAAAAGGCTGATTATTTCAGTAAAAAAGCTCCAATTAGTCTTGTTACATCTCAGCTGTGCAATTCTGGTGGGAAGAAGAGGGAACTACTAAATATTGACTAGTTTGTCTACTGTCCTCAGGACCACTTTGTCCTTGAGCTTACTGTTACAATCTTCTCTGCGTTCAGTTTTCCATTACTTGGAAAGGACAGTCTTTTCTGGGGGTCTCTGTCATTAATACTCTGACAGACGTTCTTTGCAGCACGATGACTTACCCTTGAGATTCTGGCCTTCTCGAGACGTGCCCTCCGGTTTTAATAATTTCTATTTGTTAAGTTCTGTTTTTAACTTCCTAAGCAGACTGCTGTTGATTTTTATGTGCACCTTCTGTTTGCTCTTAGAGTATTTCTCATAGCTTTGGGAAATGACCTAGGGAGGATTTTAATATCTCAGTTAATTTCAACAGGCATCTTCTTATTTTGCTTCCATTCTGCCTGCAGACAGGATGCAGCACTAACATTTCTCTGCCTGTGTAATGCACATGTTAAGAACTGCAGACGTGGATGTTATCCTTTGCTGTGATGCTTTCTGTAGGTTGTGTGTACATTACAAAGTAATTCCTGAACACTTTTAGTGCTTTTTCAGTGCAGTAGGACAACATAACTTTCAAGCACAGCCACCTAGTTCTCCCGTACGGAGCTGTAAGCTGGGGATGCAGCTAGGAAAATGATCTGATTAAACAGCACTTCTTTGTAGTAACTTTTATATTATACTGCACTGCATTTTTACACAACTAATCCTAAGCATTCCAAATGGCTTTCCAAATGGCGAGCATGGCTTTAAACAGTCCTGTGAAGTTGTCTTGTTTCTTTCTGTTAGCTCTATAAACTGTGCCTGGATTTGTAGTGGTTTATCCATGTTTCCTACTCAGGTTCTTCTGGGGAAGGGAAGGCTTGTGCACATTTACACCTTTCAGGGGATTGTTTTTCCAAAACAATGCTGTTTACACTGAACTTTTTTTACATCTATTTACATTTTTGTATGATTCTGGAATAAGGTACAGATTTATAAGATTACTTAAGGGCCATCCAGAATTGGGATCTTAAGTCAGATTTGGAATGGGTCTGAACTGTAATAGATTCTTTGCTCATAGCAGCCTCCTGTGACCCTCCCTTAGATTAAATTGTTTTCTGAGGAACCAGAGAAATGCCAGTATATGGTTCTGTTATTTGAGAAGGATTACTACCGCTATATCAGTCCTGGACGTTTGTTTGTTCTTTCATTAAAAGTGATGCACCTCTCCCTACAAAAGAGTTTTGGAGGTGATCTGAATCTCTGTTGGAGGTCTTCGTGAAAGAATTATACACTGGTTAAAATTTATATTAAATATCTTAATAGCAATTTATTCATAATCCCTGGAAGCCATTTTGGCTTTGTTCCTACTCACCAAAAGTCCAACTCCCTGACTTTATCACCAGATGAGTGGGCTGTGGCCCATCCTTGCTGTCCTCATTCAGAAGCTCTTGAAAGTTGGAAAAAATACAACAAGCACTATCCCGAGCAACAAGCACTATCCTGAAAAAATGCAATAAATCTCAGCCACAGAGTTTCCTCTAGTTTAGAGAAGAAAATGGTGCAATTACCATGTATATGGACAGCCAGCAAAGCACTGACTTTCAGTGGAGCTGACTTTAATGTCTCCAACAGAGGTAACGAAGTTTATGTTGGTAACAAAGACCGACCTGAACCTACACTTAAGCCTAATTATTACTTTGCATTTTCATATGCTACTGCAATTTCTGATTCTAATGGGAAATGATGGTGGCACTTCAAAAGTAACATTAGAAAAGTTTAATAGAATTTTGGACCTCCCAGCGTAAGGAAGTCAAGGAATTTTCATTAAAAAAACCCCTTTTCCTGTGAGATTTCAGGCCCAGCCATGCACATCGTAGAACTTATGTACATATATGACATTGTCACACCTTTCTTTACAGTAAGCCCTGACTTCAATTTAAAAAAAGAGCTTTTTTGTCTTTGAATTACCTTTGGATAATTTATTTTTACTTCTTGTAATTTCAATAGTGAAATAAGGTTTCTATATTGTCTAAGTGACTTACACTTTTTGAAATACTCAAAAAAGCCCCAGAAGTCCCCCTGAAACAAAACTTGGGAAGAATGGAACCTGTTTTCTCCCTACAATGAGCAAAGTCTCCTTTTTTATTCAGAGTTGGCTTCTGCCTGATCATCCATGTAGATTGTCAGAGATAACATAATGGATGAAGTTGTCAAAGAAAGAAGTACATTCTTGTTAATGCTTTGAGTTTAAACCCGAACGACTGAATTGCACGGCAACAAGATCTTCTGCTGTGATTCAAAATGTGCAGAGAAGTACCAACAGAGGAAGAAAAGGACAGTTTATGGGCAAATCAGCAACTCCCAGCACACTCAGAGATGTCCCCTAAAGAGTTCAAAGTGCTTCCTCCAATGCACATCTTATAAGCCATTGCCTGTGATGGGAGGGCAGCAAACGACAGTGATGTACACACATATATGGTCTTGAGCCAAGGAAGCACTTAAACATATGAATAAGTCCACCTGTACTCAGGTAAGCACTTAAGCCCATACTTAATGTGCCCCAGGACATTACAATATATAAATATCTGCAATTGCTACTTAACTCAAAAGCAATATGATTAATTTATATAGGTTCATGCAGATAGAAAAATGTAACGATGAAAACCCACCATACTCTGGGACCTGGCCCGTTCCACGTTTCAGCAACAGTCGCACTCTCCTGCCACCAGACTTGATTAGCTCTATTGCTCTGGCATGTGTCATGTCCCTTGTGCTTTCTCCATTGATTTCAATTATTTGATCTCCTACCTGTCAGGTAAGAAGAATATTGAGTCAGACAGAATTGCAGTAAAATGAGGGTTTCAGAGAGAGACATATTCAATGGATCACAGGTTACTTGAATGACAGACAGACACATCAAGGTAAATTTGTTCCTGTCTGTCTGAGGGATATTACTGGCAGATTAAATAACCTCCAAAGTGGATTCTGAATGTGGTATATCAAATGCTGCTCATCTTCTGGCAAAATCAGTGTAATGCATTTGTAACCTGCCTCATGTCTTCTACACATAAGAGGTTTTTTTTTGAATTGCTTGATACGTTGGAATCACTGGAAACATTATCTGTGCTACACTTTAACTTGTAGTCTTGTATGGGCCCAAGAAGACCTTTGCTGCGTTTAACTTGCTGTTTTCATAGAGAAAAAAGAGGTTCAGAGCACAAGTACAAAGATCCATCATCTGAGTATCCAAATCTTGGTAGCAAAGTTTCACACCAAATTAAGAGTTGTTATGCTATTAAACAAAGAAAAGTTAGTGGCTATGGCACAGATCACACAGATTTGCTGGAGTTCTTACAAGTGCATGCTTTGAACTATTTATCCATGGAAGGCTTTTGCCTGGAGTGAGCACAGTCCCTGGCTGAGCCACCTAGTTAGAACGGCAGGCTCCAGGGCTCTGATTACAGATTCCTGCAAATCGTCTCCCGACTGGCCTTCCAGTCCGTGTTAGCTTCATTATTATTTTTCTGCCTCTTATTTCTACAGCTGTAAAATGGGGCACTGATGTCTGTGTCTCCCATCCACCCCAATCTCCCTCCCAGCTTTGCTTCCTGCTGGGATGTTTTGGTTCTGCTCTTCTCTCCATGAGAAGAGCCGGCTTTCGACACTGGAAACCTTCTCAATGAATAGGGCAGTGATTGCTTTCCGCTGTGCCTGGTCGGCATGGCAGACAGCACAGGTAGTAAGCAGCAGCTGTACAGCTTGTTTGGTGCTGCAATACCACAGCCACCCACTTATTTTGTGAGACAGTTAACCAAGCAATACAGTGAGGTGACGTGTAAGCCTTGTATTAGCAGCGCCACAGACTTTGGAGTTCATGTTTTGCACCTGCGCTGCAAAAGGCTCCCAGCCCCATCGCAGGGGTGACCCATGTGAAGCCCAGAAGGAGGGCTGATCTCCTGGCAGTGGTAGAGGTGCGAGTCCAGGTGATGGGCAGCTTAGAGGGGTGTGTGAGGGTCTCGGTTGAGTGGGTTCAGCAAACTTGTTTATCAGTGGCAGAGGAGCATATCTGCTCAGCAGGATCAGACCTGCCTTAGTGTGCATCTATGGCTTCCTCACCGCGCATATCCACTACACTAAAATAACAATGCTGCATGCATCCTAGAGAGGATTTTAAGGAGACTATACAGATTTCAAGATGATAGGCGCTTCCTTTTCCTCTTACAAGCCTGTCTTGACAAAACCAGCTCTTTGCTGGCCTTGGACATTGAAATATTTTCTGTTTTGTATGTTTTCTTTGCTACTATTGTATTTCTGTCAGCTAAAAGTGTAATCCTTCAGAGGCTTTCCTTCCTTCCTGAGTCTAAAATATAGTATTTACTAAATAAATGTGCATAATATGAAATGTCAACAAGACTCCTAGCATCAAAGAAAACTGGATGGGATGTCAAGAAGTTATCTAGTCCCTACTTTTGTTCAGAGACAGAAAGAATGCCACTAAAAGCACTATGGCAGTGTTTCTCAATAGGAATTCATACCTTGTCAATAGGAGTTGCAGCCTATTTTAAGAACTCTCCCAGGATCCTGTACACAATCTATGCCAGTACTTTACTTAACTAAAAAGCCATTTATCCGAATAAAACCTCTCAGCCTTGCTATCACACTTTGTAAATGCTGCAGACTGAGCAGTGGGGGAAAAAATCGGGGTTATTTTCTGCAAAAAGGCCTTATTTTTGCAGTGCAAATTTCTTCCTTGGTGGATTTTCTCTGTTAGGAGGAATGTGTTTGGTTGTACCATGCAGTACGCACTTTTAGACACTTCTGATGACCTCCACGCCACAGTGACACACAGCACAGGTGCTCTCTGGATCGTGGAGAGATCTCCCCTGGGTTTGGCCGCGCAGGGCTGTTTGCCTTGCCCCGACTTTTGGTGTGGTTCATGGGATGTAGCTGCTGCACACACTCAGAACAAAAATGGAAAATCTCTCTTACCACTTCTGTAGCACAGACAGAAGATGGATTTGTAACATGCCCACAAGGACACTAGTCAGGCCAAATACAGACAAAATTCAACCAGATTGAGAAAACCTGTTTCTAAATGTCATGAAACAATTAAACTCTGGTAGAAATCCTGTAAAAGTAAACTCAGATTTTCCAAAGCCTTAGAGACAGCTCTTTTTTGTGTCATGTTGCCTGGATAGACCACGTTTTGCAGAAGGTATTTAAAATGATCTTGTTAGCATGTTTTGAGAGAAGAAGTGCCAGATTAGATCAAATGAAGGAGGTGTTTTTAACACTCCTTGATAAATAGCCATTAAACTGAGTACTGATGAAAGCTGTTCAGAGCACGCACAGTCCTTCAGATAAAATCCTCTGCACTCTGGAGCAGACAGACAGAAAGAGATTTTAATACAGTTTAATATGTAAAAAGGTTAAGTTAATGTCACGTTTTTCCCTTGCTGTTTGCCTTTCTTCTGTTCTCATTGGTCAATATGCAGGAACTATCTTGTATTAATGTAACCTTTTCTGTATTTCAGTGGATTAAAATATTTCTTTCTCTGTAGGCAGCTTGTAGCTGATTTGATAGTTCCCGCTTTTAATATAAAATCTTATGTTCAGGTAGCTTGGGAAAGCTTAAAAAAGGCCAGCATCTTGGTTATGTGACCGAAGGAGAGGAGAGAAACAAGTTTGTGAAAATTAGGTACTCTGAAATTTACATCAGAAGGTGTGAGACCAGAGTTAAAATTAATAGTTGCAGGAGCAGCAGGTTAATTGTGTTCCATGCATTTGTGTCTTGTGGCTGACTGATGCATAATTGAATTATACTGCCTTTGCAGCACAAGCCCAGCTCTGAGTAAATACGAAAAACAACACAGAAGAGAAAAGTTGCCAACACCCTTACCCTGAGAAAAGCTTCAATTAGACTGTACACTCATATCTGGGGAGTTCATACAAAAGAGGAAATCTTGACTGAGGAGTGGTTGCCCATGTGTCTAATAGGGTACAGAGTCCTATTCTTATTTTTTCTGCAGCTAAATATTTATAACCTCCCCCTCCTTCCCTTGGCCAATGTAGATTCTCTGATGTCTGATATGGGAGGAAACAATGCTGTATGCTTTCTCTCTGTCCAGGTATTCAAACGTGCTCGCTCTCTCCTCTTTTCTATTGTGGAATAGATTTTTATATATTGTGGGGCTATTTCTGTCTTTTTAAAATCCAGTGATTGTCTAAGAGAGGCTTAGATACACCCACATATTGAAGATGCACCAAGGTGAGGCCAGAGGTAACAGTAAGCATAGAAACAGGTCTGAAAAGAACCCAGTGCCTATTATATGGGATCCTCATTACTCTCTTTTCAGGATCAAAAGTTGATTCCTGAAATTTTATACCACATATGACATTTCTCTATACTTCTCTTCTGGATCCTTCCAAGTCTGTCTGCAGCCTCCAAACTGGAGATATTACTGAGCTGGGGGGGTAGGCAACACAGATCAAAATGATAACATTGTTCCCATCTAGGAGAAACACTTATTAATAATGTTCCCAGAATGAGACCTTTGCTTTTTTGTCACACATCAGATTTGCGACTCACGGTTAGCTTGGATTCCGAGATTATCCCCAGAAGTACTGTCTAGACTGTTATCCCCCATTTTGCATTGTGCATCTGATTTCTCTGCTCTAAATTGAGCACAGTGCACCTCAGTGAATTTTATCAGATTAACTGCTTTAGGGTGAAATTTTCAGTTTGAAATCTAAGTCAGTTCCTCAAAATCCTTTTAAACCCTCTATGAATGGTGACATCTTGGCATCAGCAAATTTTATTTTATTATTTATCAATAGGTCTCCAATTATTAATAAAATTACTGAGTCGAGCTGGTTTCATCCCAGACCCCTGAGAACCACACCTGTAATTTCACACGTGTAATTACTATTCAGGGGCAAACCATTCAGAGCAGTCTGAGAGGGATTATTTTCAGTAACCACATTACAGTGATTCCACCTAAAGTCTATTTCCCCATCCTGTTTCTGTGAATTTCATACAAGGTGGTGTCAAAAGGTGAAAAGAAGATGCCTCATACATTCTCATTGCCCTTTTCCCACAAAGAAATCAAAATGAAATTCAGAAATAAGAAATGAAAATTAAACCGATATGACAAGATTTGCTTTCCACAATTTACTTGTTGGTGGATTTTTTCAACTTTTTGATAACTTGTCACAGATTATTTCTAAGAATGAAAGTTAAAGGAACTTTTCTCTATTATTTGACTTTAAAAACAGGGAGTATGTTTTCCTTTCTCTAGTCTGCTACTAACTTTATTGTGCTCCATGAATTCTCAGAGATAATTACTAATAGTCTAGAAATTACTTTCTTTTAGTCAATGAGCATACACGAACATCAGCAGGTTTGGTTGACTTGAACCTAAGTATGCTTTAAGCAGTTTTCTCCTTATTCTGATTTATACTTGTTTCTCTTTGTTGAAGTTGATGTAGTAAGTTTATGGTCCTTCTGAACATCTCAATGAAGACTGATACAAAGAAAGCACTGACTATTTCAGCCTTCTCCACAGTCTCAGCAAGCAATGGACCTCTTTTTTCCCATTCTTCATATTTCTTTTAATATATTTATGTCACCTTTTCTTGTTACCTTTTATCCTTTCCTTGCAGTCTGCTTGGATATCATTCTGACACATTTAATCTTCCCTCTGCATCTAACAGGACACCAGCCACCTTACAGGTATTGCAGCATCAAGCTTTGAGCGTCTAAATGTTTTATTGGGTATGACCCTGTGGCATTTGCTCCTTTCATGGAAAGTGACACATTTGAATATCATGCCATTATTTTTAAGAGGAATTTCAGCAAGCTGCCTTCTGTGAAGATATAAAGCTTTTCAGATGAAACACCAGAATATTTTAAAAGATAAACTTCAATGTAACATCATTATCATTTTGCACGGCATTTAGGTCCTCTGTCATTTTACACTTTATGGATTTCATTTTTGTCAAGAAATGAACAGGAAAACCAATTCCCCACATCCGGAGAGTTAGCCATCCCTAAAATAATACCTTCAGCTCCCATGCCATTCAGGTACGATTTCTGCCTGACAGCCTGAGAGGACACATGCATCCTAATCACCAAATTTAAAATCCACAAATAGCAGGGAAAAGATTTGAGAGTGCAGCCCTGGAAATCCAATATTTTAATCTCACAAAGCCACAGACTGCCTTCGGCTCAAGGTGTCTTTACACGGGATCCGTGGGTGGAGCTGTAATGAATGCATCCCTTTGCAAGGCTGGCAGCTGTTCGGTTGCCAGTCATGCGAAAAGAAATGATGGACACCTTCCCACTCCCAACAGGCAGGCACCGCATCGCAGGACACCCCCCGAACTGGCATCAGCTCTGATTTGTAACCTTCTTGGCAGTCTTCAGCAAAGACTACAAAGCCAGAGTGATCGGCCTCCGCACCCTCCAGACGTTCCCACCAGCTTAAGGTTGAAGCGTGTTGGCAAGCCAGCCTGGGAAGCTTGCACGGCTGCTGCCTGAGCTGTATTTATTCTGAAGAAACACGCTCTTTGCAGCTATGAATCTGGGAATTTTACATGCATTGATTTCTCATTGTGTTTCTTTCTTCCTACAGAACATGGCCCTGGCTGAATTTCTATGCTGTTTGGGATAAACACCTACCCCAACCCACTGGTTCTCCTCCTGACCCAATGGCATTTGATAAAGAGAATGCTCCTCTATTATATTCTTACAATGTGCAAGCATGAAGTAAACACTGAATATTTCTCCCCCCTTAATGTTTTTAAAGTTGAATGTTAATGATTTAAATGTAATTATGAAAGTAGTTTCTGTGTATGGCAAATGTCTCTTAAAAAAATCTGTTTCAGTTCAAGTTAATTCCGACGCTCCATCCATGCGTGAGAACAACTGAGCTATAAAATTGGGCAGCATGTTTTCTGGCAATAATGAGAAGATAATATTCCTAAGGAGTGTTTAAGTGGCATCACTATTGATAGGTTAATTAGAAAGAAAATTGTAAAACTTCTCCTAATCATTAGAATAAAGTGCCTCTACTACATGTGAGTTTAGCTGCGGAGTCTTTGTTCTGGCTATATTTTATAGTAATTATTACCTGTCTTGTTAAAAAAAGCCAACCATACATATTAACAGAATTTCAGAAGCAGGCTAAATCAGAAGGAAATGCATATAGCTTTAAGGTAGTAAAGAGGTTTTTCCTTGCTCAAATGTACTTTTAAACTACTGATGATAGCCTTGTGTATGTTTGCCTCTGTCAGTGCATAAGGGGCGGTCTCTAAGCAGGTGTATAGTTCCCAGTTGCACAAAATGAAATTAATTATGTATGCACATTTTCATTCTATGTTAAATGAGGAAATCTAATGATAAAAGCAGCCTCAAATGATTTGTGGAGAGGGCATTGCTATCTGTCATTTTATTAATGCATTTTATAATTAAACCTCAGGAAAGAGACTAATTACACTTAATTCCTTTTATATGGGCTTTCTATTTTTATAACAGAAACATTTTTTGCGTATTATTTCTTGCTGTTGTTATTGTTAATGAGTCCAAAAGGCTGAGAGATTGTCTGTGCTTGGAGACTGAATAGCAACTCCAGAATATCTGTTTTGGTGCATTTCCAAGTACTGTCAAGCCCTAATATCATTGCCTGGAGTTAAGCACAGGCTGGATATCTGCTGTGCAAATTTCCTCACGGCAGAGAATCTGTACTGCCTGGAAATCCCAGGTGTAATGTGTGGCCTGAGCAAAGCTATGGGCTATTTCTAGTCTTGGACTCCTTCCAGTGCATTTTAGGTATGTGAGCTTGGGTGTCTCAGTAAGAGACACGGCATTTCTCTTTGGAGGAATTACACTAACATAACCCATGCCACTTTTGAAGCAACCACCCATGAAGGTTTAGAGTCACAAACTCTTTTTTTCTGTGGCCAACCAGCTGTTTAAGTAGCTGTGGCTTCTTACCCCTGGAAATGCCTGGCTCCTTGTTCCCACAGAAAGCCGCTCTTGCTTCCTGCCCAAAAGGGGAGGGCATGCTGCGGGGAAGAGGGGGGCCATAGCACATGGACTGAGCTGGTGCAGGGCACAAAATGGTTTTCGCACCACTCCTCAGCAGGTGCTCTAGCTTTTTTTTTCTTTTCACTTTTTCACCTTTTCCTGAGAGAGGGAGAAACATTAGAAGTGCAGTTACAGAAAGAGAGCTTGGAAAGTGGAAAATGTGCATGACTGAGTGTCTCCAGAGAATGGGGAGTGCCAGAGAGAGAAATGGAGTTTGCAGTGGTGGGTGGCTAACAAGACAGCAAAGTGGACTTGTGGTACTACAGTAGACTTGATGTCTTCTGCAGCATCGCTGCAAAATAATCCATGTATATGTGAATTAAAGGTGTCAAAGATAAAAGGGAAACTTGTTATCCTACTGGAGTTAATTGATATACCATTACTTTTTTAAATAGAGCTAGGATGACTCAGCGTAGTGTAGTGTAATATTAATAGCATGTACTTCACCACTGCAATCATGGATGGGAACCCATAGAGACTGTTAAAAAGGAAGAAGAACATTTTCTGGTGTCTTCTTGATGATCTCAGGCAGTTCCCATTAGGCAAAAGCAAAGCAAATTCAAGATTTGACAGGTCAATTTTATAGATCTTACATAGAAGCCTGGGCATAAATGTTCATGGAACTGCTTCATCCAAAGTTGCATCCAAACAGCAAAACAGAAAAGAACATAAACTCTGACAAGATAAACATAAAACCCCCAAAAGATTTTGAGGAGGAAAAATGCTAAAATGTAAGAGCAAAGAATATGTTTTCAAACATACCAGAGATGCAGAGTCTGCCAGAGAACCAAGATCTCAAAAGATAGTTTGGGCGCAAGGTAGAAAAGACCGCAGAAAAAAGTTAGACAAATTCTTTGCGTCAATGTTCGCTAAAGAGGAGGGCAGCAAAACTCCTGCAGCGGGTCTGCTCGCCACAGGGGTGAGTCTGAGGAGCTGACTCCAACAGCAGGATCAGTGGCAAAGATTTTAGAACAAACTGGTGAAATGGATAGTAAGAAATGACTGGAAGTAGATGGCGTTCATCCTCGGCTCTGAAGGAATTTGGATATGAAGCTGCTGAACTAGTAACTACAGAATTTAATCTACTGCCTAAATCAGTAAATTGCTGAGTGGCAGAGGAATGGGAAGTGGCAAGTGTGACACCAGTCTTTAAGTTCAGTCCTGGAAAGTAACCAAGCGAGTCTCCTGTTCAATTGAGCAGATGGAAGGAAGCAATAAGGATGGTGAGGGTTAGTTGGCACACGGATAATGATGATATAGTGGGGAAGGGTCAGTGTGGCTATTGTAGAGGGAAGCCATTCCTCACAGATCTATTGCAGGTCACTGGAGCTGTCAATGACTATATAGATAAATGTGATCTGGTTAGTATACTGACATTTTCAGAAAGCTTTTAACAGTACAGCCTTCAGTAAAGGCTCTGCTGTGGGATGAGAAAGAATAGGGTCTTCTAGGTGAGAGATTAAATTATAGGAAAAAAATGCTTTGAATAAGTGGTTAATTTTCACAATCAAAAGACCTTACCATAGTGATTATTCTGTTCTGCATATTTGTAAATGGCATGGTGAAGAAGTTGAAGATTGGGGTGATAAGATTTGCAGGCAACACAATACCATGCAGGATTGTCAAATCTGAATTTAAAGTTAAAAGCTGTAAAAAGATAGCACAATACTGTGTGTTAAAGCAGCAGGTGAAGTTCAGTGGTGCTAAGTGCTAAGCTCTAAGTACAGTACATGTGGAGAATTACATACACAATCACTCTAAATTAACCATTACCCCTGAAGAGTTAGATCTCATAGTCCTTGCGGTTAGCTCGCTGAAAATGTCAGCCCAGTCAAAAAAGGAAATAGAATAATAACTGCTAGGTTAGAGAATAAAGGACAAACCATCATTATGTCTCTGTGCTGTTGCCTAGAAAGGTTGGACCACATGATCCTTGAGGTCCCTTCCAACCTGGTGTTCTATGATTCTATGATTATGTCATTTAGGAGCACCAATGTCTTGAAAACAACAGATTGTTCTGGTGCTTCCACCTCCAAATGAATGTGATAGGCTGAGAAATGGTTTGGAGGAGGCCAATGAGGGTGGTCAAGGGTAAAGGGTAAGGAACAGCTCCCTTATGAGGCAAGATGGAATTGACTGGTAAGATTCAGTGGGAACAAGGTGGATATGATGTAGGTCAATAGAGTAAGGAATGATACGGAGAGTGAAGAAGAAATCATAAGATTATTATGTTGTAGCTACAAACAAAAAAAGGATTTTTTTTCAAACAATGCAAGCATTTAGCTTTGGAATCCATTGACATAGTAGATCAGGAATGTCAAAAGCAGAGTGAATTCCAATAAATGGTTAAAAAATAGTCCCAGATACTAAATATGAAAATTCCAGCATAAAAAAATCTGTAAACTGCTGATTGCCAGGGGCTTGGATGTTGTTATACCCAGTGAAGAATCATTTCATACTTGTCCTATATTCCTTCCCCAGGCATCCTCTACTTGTCCTTGTGGGAGTGAGGATACTGGGCTGGGTGGGCCATAGGAATGGGTCTAATATCTGTATGTTTTTACCTTCATAGATGATCTATCCCAATTTCTACTTGTCACGGTTTGGGATCAGCATCATTTGGTGTGTTCATTTTTTTCTAAAATTCTTGATTCTTAATTTTTTAAGGGCTAATTAATTTTTCAGACCTGAAAACCTTTATAAATCTTCCATGAAATACAGTTTTAAATATGGTGCCTGCCTGCCAATTAAGTGTTTTAGTCTTAAAATTTCATATTAAACCATTTTTAGCACGATTATTAACTTGTTCTTTTTCATAGCTGGCATGAAGGATTTTGCTATTAGGCATAGAGTTACACAGATGCTTTGAATGTGTCAAATTGAGTACGTTTTTGCAAGAATGATGTTAATTACATGTGTGAGAGGAATATTCTTTCTCTTACCTTTCTGCAAACAAATTCTAAAACACAGACACAGCTTTTTTGAGAAATGCTGAACAATAGTTCACCTAGAGTTAATTCACTCTTGATTTATTAAACTTTTACAGTGTCAACATATATTCAGGATCCCCAAGGACCTCAGTTTGCATTTCTTTGTTGTGCAAACACAAGAATGTTGATCAGCTTTATGTCTGCATGTCAATACATTCTTCCTTGAGCTCTGCCAGTTACACAAACCTGGCACTGAGCTCCCCTTGCCACAGGCTGGCATACAGCTCATATGCTTGAGTATCCCAGTTGAATTCCCAGAGTTCAGATGAATCACACCCAGTCTCACTACAAGTGAGATTGGACAGTGATGTATGTAGTAGGGAATTGGCATGTGAATCAGATTACCCCAAAGGGACATGCAATTCGGTGGGAAAGCACAGCTAACATCTTCCTGTACTGTTCAGATGGATCACAAATCACGGAATAAATGGATGGGACCAAGAATATCTTTGTCTTTGCTCTCCATTGTAATGGCAGTGTTGACATTCACTGAACACTTACTATGAAGGTAAGATTTATATTACAGCATAAAGTAAGCCCGGTATGCCGGAGGTTTTAAGAGTAAGTGCTACTTATGTAGGAAAGATTGGCTACTTAACTGACATGAATCACTCTGTAGGCATCTGTCTTTCAGATGTGTGCACAAGACCGTAGTCAAACAGAGGCTGGTGGAGGACTGTATGCTTCTGGAACATTCTTCTGTCCCTTATATGTGGGCATAACATCAATATATTATATCTAAATATTAGTGACTTTTGAGTGGGGTTTCTGATGGCCTTCTCAAGCCCTCACTCATGTCAAGCGCTCAGCAGCTGACTCCCTACTGCTCCCAGCACACAACCTGGGGAAGACCTTTTGGCTTTTAGGACCTACCACTGCTCCTTCCACTTTTATGCTTGCTGTGACTAGAGTAAACTTGCAAGAGGCTTTCCAACAACAATATCTACTTTTCTCCAATATTCTGAACATAGAGCTTCACTGCCTTTTAAGACCTGGAGGTTTGCATGAGTCACTCAGCAGTATATCTCAAAGTCTTCAGCTTGCTTTCTGATCCAAAATAGGGGTCCAAAGTTTGCTATGGCAAAAATTAAGGATTACACTGGCCAATCCTTGGTTTATTTTTGGACACAGTGATTGCCCTAAATGTTTGTAAGAAGGTCATGACTGATCAAGCCATTCTTGCCTTCTTCCCATTTCCTTGANTTATCTCTACTGTGTGACAACTGCTTGCCTCCTATTTTTAATACTTTTCGCTCTAATCACCGTCAAGCTGAGCTGAGCTACTTCTTGCTTGTGGTACTTACAGACTGCAACCTCAGGTGTATTCCACTGCAGAATGTAAGAAATAACCCTTTGATGTGGGGTTAATCAATGATGGAGCATCCCAAACAGATGTTCTACTCTTCATTAACAAGGCTCTATACTAGTAAGGAGCCAGTGCAAATTGTGGGGTCTGCATGGCAACATGCTCTTAAAGACTTCCATTTACTGTAGAGTAAGAAATGGTTCATTCTTCCTTTTGAGCTTTTATTGGATAGTCTCTGACAGGAAACAATCAGTCTTGTTGACGATCAGTGCTTTTTCATATTTACCCCTTTCCTTTGGCAGTAGGACTACAAAAAGCTGAGATAACGCTGCAGAGACTCTGTTCTGGAAGGACTGAAGAATTATAGCAGTAATGCATGGAGATCAGAATCACAAAGATTAGGGGAAAGTCCCTGTGTGTGAAGCTACAGGAAATGTATGTGATTTCTGGTACAAAATTTGGCTGTGGAATGGGAATCTCACAAAACAGTATACATGGCAGCCCAGACATTTTCGCTTGGATTTTGTCTTCTCTGAGATGCAAGAAAACAGCTACTAAAAATACTTAAAAAAAAAAAAAAAGATGATACTTTACGTATGATGATATGGGCTTAAAAGAAGTGTCTGTGGAAGCTGTGTTATATTCAAGCCTCAGACAGGGAATGATTCCTTAATTGGTGGAAATGCATGACTTCGATCTTCTAAAAACCTAGAAATCAAGGTCTGCTAAAAATGGATACAGTGATAAAGTGACTAGATGAACACCAAGCTAAATGTGTGTAACAACAAGCAATCAAGAAAGCTGAAATGGAAAAATCCCATGATGAACACAGAAGAAAAAGAATCCTGCTTTGTGTCATATAAAAGCCTTTCCAGACACTGTAGGGACATAATTAACTACAGCTGCTCTAAATTTTGCCTGCTTTTCAGCTCTGCCTATCTATCCACTGAACCGAGAATAGCTCAAGTGATTTCTGGGTGCCTGACTTGAGACCTTCAGGAGTGTCCTGCTCCAGGGAGATAGGTCTATGTTCCCTTGTTAAACTTCACTGTTATACAGTTTGCAGAGCCCAGATAGATAGCTGCCTACATACTGCCTATTCCTTTGAGAAGCCTGAAGAGTTAGTCTTGATCCTAATTAATTTCTTCCAGGACACATAGTTAGCAATAACCAACTATTACATGACACGTTACCGTTTAGAAGCCTGGCCTCTAGACTTCTCAAAGGGGACTTAAAATTATGTCTCCTATGGCTCAAGAGAGGACTTTAATATCAGGTTATGAGTTTCATAGGCACTCTGTCCCTCTTACTGCAAACACGAATACGCAAGTCGCTGTCAGAAGGAAAAAAATAGAAGAAGTTTCTTGACCTTGTATTTAGGACACTTACAAAGAGGGAAATGTCAGTTTTGAATGCTGTCAAATGCTCATACATGGGTTTTGACAGCAATTTCAAGTGTAATGCTTATGCCTTCCATGACTGGAAACTTTAGTTCTGTTTCCTTCCAAATAAGAGACAGGCTGCCTCTTGTCTGCCTGCCTTTTTTGACCCTTGGCTCTTGAATACTGAACTCTCTCTTTTTGCTAGGAATAATTCCTGGTGTAGGTGGATGAAGTTTCCTGAATAACCACAAATAAGGTTGGCGTGAACTCTGTTATCATGGAAAAGGACGAAATACACAAATTATGCTAGTTTGCAGAATGCCTTCAACCTGTGCACAGCATAGGTTGGTTACTGTTTTGAGTCTCACTGCACTGCTCACTTGGCAAGCTAGAACAGACCAAACAAGGCCACACGTATTCCTATGCAACAACAACACAAAAGCTCATAATTGACACTGTAGGAGCTTCCTGTCCTTCATGCCTATTTTTATCTCCAGCTGTGTACAACTGAAACAAAGAGAGGGGCACAGACTGCAGGAAAAACAACAAACAGGAAAAAGGATTGAAGAGTCAAAGGAGGACTGCAAAGCATAAAAGATACAAAATTCTGCAGTGCCTGTATTTCAGATGTCTGTTCTGCAAATATGTAAGAAAAATCTACACAAGAATGAGAAAAATAATGTAGTATTAGGAGATATAAGGAAGCTAGAGATAGGGCTAACTGGTGTATGTTGACTGAGAAAAATGACTTGACAAGACAATAAAACTAGAAATGTCAGAGATGAAAAGTATGACTTTCGTGGAAGATGTGAAAAAAAGGATGTAACTCACAAAGTGACAAAATGACACAGATGCATATTGTGTATAAAAAAAGCACATTTTGCCCTCATTCTTCATGAATTTCACATTCACTAAACCCATTTGTGCAAGATACTCTGTATCTTAGGGAGCCACAGGCTCTTTGTTTGATGCTGGTTTCAATAAACATGCTGGCTGCAGGAGATATCATTCAAGGCAATAAGAGATCTGTTGATCATATCTCACATGCCTAGCAAACACCACGACCATCCTTAACAATTCTCCTGAGAGCAGTCAGTAGTTCCCCATCTCTAAGGCAGGAAGGGATAGAGATCTGCAGGCAGAGCTTTGCCGATCATTGTCCTCAATGTGAGACAAGAATAAAATACGAGTTATTGTGAGCTTTATCTAAATAGACCTATAAAATTGTTGCCAGTAGTGTTTGAATCTTCAAAGGCTGTGGGGACTGTGCTCCACATTGGCTGTGTTACATCCCTCATCTCTGGTGACTGATTCAACTCAATACTGCTATCACTGATAGTGTGTATGCCATATTCTTGCCCTACTCTGAGACTAGGCCTTGCAGCTTTATTTTCCAATATTGCCATCACCAACTAGTTTCAATTTTTTTTCCTGATGTTAGGATTACTTGAGAAATGGAGTCCTGATGTGCTCAGACCTCTGCCAGTTTGGGATAAGACATTAAAGGCACTAAAAATTCTCCAAACTTTTCTCGTGGTTCTTTTAATACATCCTTGTCCTACGGAGCACAGACACCATCCTATTCAGTCCTTTTTTGCCATGGTGTGGTACTGGTACTCCCTCATGCTGAAGAAGAAAGGAGAGTGGAGATAAACTTTTAGAACTTTGAGCTCTCAGTGAGTCTATCTCCCATTTAAAGTTTTGGATAGTCATGTTTTATTTTATAGTCTTTTCCTTAGATCTAATGAAACTTTTCTTCATTACTAATTTGTAAGATATCTTGCTCTTTGTGAAAGTTCACTTAGTTTACTGGAAGTATTTTGAGTCGCATGTTTCAAGTTCTGTAAACCTTTGCTGTGGCAGGCTTTTCAGAATTGACCATCGTAGCTTGCTTTCTGCTCAGCTGTCAGAATTAAGAGGGATCTGTATTTACTTCCAGTGTAGCGATGAGTTTCCCCCCTACAGAGGTCTTCTGTGATGAATCTCCATATGTCTTATCCATGAATTGCAGTAAAATCCTGCCAAAGTTAATTGTGGTATATGACCTGACATATGGTTTTATATGAAGTTACACAATTATGGCTGTGGCTCTCCAACACTGGTTGAGAACAGTTTACCAGCCATGCAGGCAGAGGACGCACGTGAAGAAACACTTCTTCCTGTAGACTTCTGGGTCCTTTGACGGACATTTCCTTCCCATGTCTAGTGACAGATGAATCCAAGTTAAACTAGGATGTCCGCTTGGGCTTTCTGCAGAAGCAGAGTCTATGAGTCCAAATAAAAGTCTCAGTGCATGTAAAAGCACCATGACTAAGAACAGTGTAATAAGCTTGTGAAAGTTTTAGAACTGTTTTTAAGGGAATAATTTGTCGAACCTTAAGACATAATACAGTGTCTATACAGGCTGGCAGAAAGGGATCTTTGAGTAGAAAAGCAATATGCTGGTGAGACTGATGAACTCTGTATGACATCAAATCGCTAGTCTTCCACCTTTCTGGTTCCCAGAACAATTCCACAGAAAATCAAAGTAGAATGCTCCATCGGTCATGAAGAGCAATTAAAGACTATTTTAGATCTCGTAATCCTAAAACAGGGTGTTCCTCAGTGGATTTGTTTCCAATAAAACCATGAAGTGCCTAACATGTCATTCCCAGTGGGAAGGAAGACCAGGACTTCTGACTGGAAATGGTGATGTGATAACAAACTTCATTAAATCTTTTTTCCCCTTCCATCAATCTTTTCAAATCTGGACAGTTCTGGCAGGGCCAGTGGAAGACCACCACTTCCAGTGCTTGCTCTATTAGTCTGTTCTCTCATCTGCTCCCAAGCTTCACTGGAGTTCATAAAAGCCTGAAGATCAAACTCCAAGTGTCATAAGGATGCCCCAATTTTGGTGTCACTTTCTTCATGTTGTTTCATCATTGCCTTTTTGTTCAATTTCTCTTTGCTCCTATTATTGGTATATTGTATTCCTTTCATACTTACCTTCCTCAGTAATGGACCTACTCTATTTTCATTTAAAAGAGATAATTCCATACTGGTTCTTTATTTACATCTGGTTTCCTATAATCTTAGCTTTTACTTCTTTGAATTTATAGTCTGCATCTGTAATGCATAACAATTTTACATGTATTTAGACCTCAGAATCTTTTGAGCGTGTGCTGATAGACTTTCACATTTTTTAGCACCTGTCCAAGTGGAATATAGCTGTTGAGCTCATCCCATCACTACGGTTTTGCAGTGCCCACTAACAGAGTACAACACACAGACTTTGACTTCCCTATCTGGAGCTGTCTTCAGTTAGAGATTGCATTGCTTCAGTTATATGCGTTTGTAAACCCACTAGTATAGATGTAGCTCTGTTGCTTTACAGTACTTTATATTCTTTTATTTATATCTGTAAAGTAGGGAGATCTATATCAATATGAATGTACCTTTCTCAGGGCTTTTGCTGCCTATAACTAGACTGACAGCAAAATGTTATTTGTGGAACATGTTTACTTATTACATCTAAATGCTTTACAGATAACATTTCATTATATGGTCTATTTTTTGCAAGAGCTTAGCTGGTTTAATTTTTCTTTTCTTGGCTTGGTGAGTGGGAATAATGGTGGAGTTACGTGCATTATTTCTTTCTATAAGAATGATCTGCACCTTGTATTATCTGCTTCATGATTTTCTGTAAGGCTTCAGTTAAATCAAAGAAGGCTGTTCAAGGAGGAGGAAACAGGAAGCAAAACAATAATGGAGATAAGTAGATCATGAGAAGAACTATTAGCTGGAGAATGCTCCTGATAAGATCTTACCACATAAGCATGGATTACTATCCCCAGTGCTGAAAGCCTAGGACCAGAGAATCTGATCTTTAAAGACGATGGTATGTGAAGTGAGAAGCACTGAACAGATTTTTGCATATTTTGCTATGGAGATGTGTCTGTGAAGCAGAGAGATACAGAACTGCAGCAAGCAGGCTGGTGGTCTGAGCCAAGAAACGGGAATGAACCTGCATTATTGACAGCAAATGTAAACTTAGGAAAGGAGATATGGGTACAGAACTCTGCTTCCTGTGCTCATCTTCCTATATACTCTATTCTTTTCAGCAATTATTATTTTTTGTTTTGTTTTTCTGTTTTTGTTTTGAAGAAGCTCTTTCTTGAGCTTCTGTTGTCCATCAGTTACAGGTCACTGGAGATAAAAGTCTTGCAAGTTCCAAACCCATTCGTGACTCTCGGGTTAAAATGGCTATGAAACAGGAGAGTACAACGTGAGACTCAGTGACAAGGCTGGAGGGTAAAACTGATTCCAAAGAATGATGCTTTTAAAGGGGAGAAAAAACCCAGTTACAACTATCTGGCCAAAATAACGCTTGGCTGTGCATTGTGGCCACATCAACAAAAAAGCTTTAAAATGTGTTATTTTAGAAAATATATTAACGTTTTTCATTATAAGATACCAGACTTTTCCTAAAGGAATTAAAAAAAGCTGTGTATTTGTGTTACCCACTTCGTATATTTAGGCTATTCACAGAGTGGATAGTCTAAATTTATTCTGTGGTACTAGTTTATTCAAATGATGCGCACATATTAATTGGTTAGTTTTTTGCCTAATACAAGTTATTATTTGAAATGAACCCTCTCTAAAGGCATTGTTCTTCTATTGTTCTGTAATCTTAGCCATATGTTTCCAAATATATGATTCCAGAGCTTGTTAAAAGCACAACTTTTCCCTCATCATTATGGCTGATAATGTACATTTCACTTACGGCTTTTCATTACGAACAACTGACTGTGATAATGCTACAGTGAAGAAAAGAATGAAAACACTCACCAGAGAAGATATTATTGAGTTAAAGTTCTAGCTGCTGCATTACTTTACCTCTATTTCACACAACAAATATTGTGGGAGTATTTCTTAGTTACCGGTTGCCTGCCTACTTGCCTGCCTGGCTTCCTCGTCACAGGGACTTCTTATGCCATTGTTCCCTTACGCGAGCTCCCAGTGCCAAGGGTTTGCACTCCATGGTACGACTGAGGACTAACTGACTTCTAAAGTTATACAAAGTGGGCAAATTAAGAGTGATTTGAAACTTACTAAACCTCTTGAGTTATATATAGAAAGTCTCTGATTGTACATTTAGACCAATGACAATGCTCTTTCAGTATGAAGTCAAACTTGATGAGATTGTTAGGGGCATGAAACAGAATCTGTAACAATCATGACATTTGCAAAATCTGCCATTACTACTGTACAGAACACAATTTCCATTGATGATCTTTATAATTAAATATTGGTTCAACAAGGCTGTACTAATTAGATACATAAACAAATTTTTTATGTTGACTCCTGGTAGTCTCTTTCACCAATATTTTCACCTTCTCCTTTTCGTGTGCTGACTATTCTGCAAGGTATCAGCAACCCTTGATGAGTTTATGCCTTTTCTTTAGCACAAATGGACAGGTTAAACCCACCTATTTTTATTAGGTTATTTTTCCTACACAGAACATGTATTTTTTTATCATGGAATTTCTTAAGTGAATGCTTTTAGATTCAGTATTTGGATGTGGTGCTATCATCATTTCTACCAACACAGGACTCAAATGCACTAAGACCTATTCAGACAAATAGTGAAAACTGATTCCTACAAACAAGATTGAATAATACCAATAAACAAACTCAGCAAACACTATGAAGACAACTTGATTAAATTAGTAAAATAACACAGACCAGGTCTTAGATTTCATAATGATCACTTTGCTTTTGTGATTAGAGACATAACTATTAATTATGCTGATATTATTATCAAAGAAATATCAAACTCTTTGTAGGAGATTTTTAAGTTGCTTAGATATGAGTGAAAGAATAACAACAAAAATATATAACACAGTAAAAGCTACTATCAACAAGAAGTAATAAATTTATTCTACAATGAAATTACACAGACCTACTACATGTTTCAAGTAATTTCTTCAGCTGTTCCAGGACAAGTTTGTATTATTAGAGGTGTTTGGCATTGGCTCTTTAAAACCTGATCAGATATGAAGAAAACTGCTTTCTCTTTGACCTCATCAGCAAACATATCTGTAAAGGCTGAAAAAAATTGTTACAATGCATTTTACTTACCCTCATCCTTCCATTTCTTATTGCTGGTCCATCTTCTGCTAACCTCAGCACATACAAATCCATTTTGTACTCCCTTCCTCCTCGAATACTAAACCCAAACCCTTTGGCTCCTTTCTCCAAATCAACGGTGAAATAATCAAAGTCCTATATGGATAAATACAAAATGAAAGACAATTAACCATATAAATGTCATGGTATACATTCAAGAAAACTTTAAATACATCTCTTCAAATGTGCATCTGTCCAATTGATGTAAGCAAAGGCACCTTCAAAGTACAATTCTGCACTGACAGACTTCGGCCATTTCTGAAAAGAGACTTCAGCAAAATGTAAATGCCTCAGTCTAAACCACCCTGAAAGGGCATCACCCAGCAGTTGCCTGGTACCAAAAGCTCTCTAGATGGTTTCCATATTCACCCTCAATAATTCCATGGTACCCGAGTATGTTTATGTCTATGCAAGAAGTGCTGATTTGGCAAGTGAGGTAGCAGGCAGTTCCTTTATAAGCATCGTCACAGCTAAAAATTAGGAGAGACCCTTCCTAAATTCCCAGCAGAACTTAATATGATCAGCAGCCTGGACTGCATGGAGTCACAGAGTACAGCAACTCTCATGACTTTGGTTAAAATATGTGCCTTGAAGAGCAGGTGGGAAGTAGGAGATTTGAGCTTCACCCTTTCTGTGTCCTGCAGAGACTGAGATTCATCTTTCCAGTTTTTCCTTGGTGGACCCTAACTACCAGCCCTGTAGAGGGGTTTGGGTGGGAACTTGCTCTGTTGCTTCTGACACATTGGCAGCCAGGATTGCAAGAGCCACGGGAGCAGGAAGAAAACGAGAGTGAGTTTGGGTTGTGCAGAACAGTGGTTAGGGAATTAAACTGGAGATGGTGAGAAACAGGTGGTCTAAGCATCTGTCTAGATGCTAAGAAGCATCTTACAGGGTATGCACATGGGGATAGGGATTTGCTATTTAGATACTGAAATGCATAAAATTTTCAGAGGATTCTCTGGATCCCATTTAAGAATTTGGATATTTTCACTGATATGGTTTATGTGTCTGACTTTGAAAATATGGACATAGAAACCATCTATATATGGTTCCAGCATATAGTGTCCAGTGTCCAGAAGTTTACTTTCTCTTATTTGACATTTTTCTGACCTCTATTTTTTCTGCCTTTATGTAAGGAGAAAGGAGGATTTTTTTGAAAGTCTGAACTTTGGGCTAAATCCTCAAACCTTCACAGCTGTCATTAAATATTTGTCATCAGCAGAGTCTTGTCCAAGATAAGATAACTCTTCATTTGAGGTTTATTTCTTTGAATTTGTAAGATCATGCCTGATGTCAAAGAAACTAGTTGCACAAGCTAGTTTCTCCTCATCCAGACTATTACCAACAGAAATGTAATTTTATCCATCAGGATTCACATTTGTTTATTTATTTATTCAGATTAGATAAAAACTTCATTTTCAACAGTGCTGTAGAAATGCAGTCTGACCTAAGTACACTCACTGTTTGATGACTGTGTTATGTTCCTAGGAATAAAAAAATTGCTCTGCTGATGCAAAGGCAGCTTATTTTAGAACTTTTATTTTAACTCTCCAGTACCTTAAAAATAGCATTTATTTAACATTATAGTCACACAATTATAAACGTAATGTTATTTGACAGATCACACAGTTCTTCATTAGTATTAATGGTTTTGAAGCAGTTTCCTCTACAGAGAAACAATAACTCAGAGTAAAAACAATAGAAGTGTTTTTTTCTTCTATAATGTCATCTTTTTTACGAAGATAAATGATGTCTTCCTACAGACCTAATGCTTCCTGTTTAGGAGTGCTGTAAGTATTTTGGTTTGTACCTGGGGCTGCCTGTACTCTGACAGAGGGTACTGCCTGGTGTCGGGCGAATGCTGCCTGTAATCTATCAAGGGCGGCTGCCTGTAGTCGAGAGGTGGTGGCTGCTGGTAATCCATCACGGGAGGATGCCTGTAGTCCAGCGGAGGCTGTCGGTAGTCGGTTGAGGACTGCCTGTAGTCTGTAAATGGAGGCTGCCGGATATCAGGTTTCACATCCTGTCTGGCCTTCACTTCTGACCTATAACTGAGAAAGACAAAAAGGCTTAGTTTCAGAAACTGGCAAAACATTAAGAATATGCATTACATGCAATATTGAGGAGCGAAGGCAAACTGCCTGACTGCAAAATTGCACAAAACAAATTTTCACAGAGAAGCAAAACTTCTGAGGGTAAATAGATGAGGCATCCAAAAACAGTGAGCGCTTTTGAAACATGGACGTAAGCAATTTTCCCTCAGGTCATACTGTGCAATTTTCCAGCTTGTATCAGTGAGGTCAGGGTTAGGGTCAAAGGGACAGGAACAGGAAAAGCGTCTTGATTCCCACTTATCTTGCCTACATGGAAGATGAAACTGCATGTGAAAACACCCACGATACTCACTACAAAATAATGCACTGAGTTTATAAAGTGCTTTTTTCCAGAATTAAGCTTTCTATTGAGTAAATGAAACGTCAATGACGGCATTTATAGCCCCTCTGTTTCATTGACATAAACTATTATTATTGTAAGCTTCTTAAGGTTAAAAAAGGATACATTCTTTGTACTAGCTGTTATCTTTTTAATGAGAGGAATCTTTTGAGATAACATCTGTTAACATAGTGTTGTTTATTATTGTATTACACAGTCCCTATAATACTATCAGGCTACAAGCCCATAGCAGGTCATATCGGTAGTTATGCACAGAAGTAACACAGGGCGAAAGGAAAAAAAAATTGATTAATGAGGAATTAATAACAAATAAAATATTGCTTTAATTGGTGACTGGTTACAGGAAGATGAGTCCTAACATTTCAAAGAAAATGTGACTTTCTGTACTACAGCAACTAGTTAATTAATTTACTCAGATGGGAATGAGTGGCTCCCTTAGCACAGGGAAATCAGTGCATAATGGCATTTCACACTTCAGGGTGAAGTAAGGAATGTTTCTTACTGCAAACCTCCGTACCTCAGCCATGTAACGTGCTGAATGGGCACAAAGGAAGTCCTGAACCTTTTTAGCAAGGTAATTCTGTATTAGTGGTTTGAGTTAGGATTAACAAAAATTTTCACATAGTGGATGTTTTTACACTCTCCCCTAGGTGCCGAAGGAAATATTTTTTTCCTATACAGGAAATACATATTTCAAACTCTACTTTAATAATGGTCTGGAAGTTTTCAGTCGACCAAGTGATCATGTATGTACATGTACACATGCAGATACATGGACACATATAGACTGTGAAAGATATTTTGAAATGTACTTATTGATTGAAAAAAATACATTCTGAAAAAATGAGATAATTGTTTTTGATCATGTTAATTTAGGTATGAAAAGAGAATCTAAAGAATCTAAACATTTCAAAATGTTTCAGATATGTTTCAAAATTTCATTACTTTATTAGTACAGTTACAGTAACATTATGGCAAATCTTCCTACACACTAGCTTTAATTAGCTGAATGTCTAACCAGAAACAAAAATATCAGAACTATTTCCCTTTGACATTTCTGAGAAGATGAAAATAGCCTGCTGCCACATGTTCTTTTAAAACCTGTACGTGGCATCTATAATAAGACCTGCTTGTATACAGGCAATCCTCTTACTTTCTTTGCTCAGTATCATGAGCCTGTAAAAAGAAGACAGAGAACAAACAGAACAAATACGGAGCCTTATTAATATTGGAAGTGAAAATACTGGTTAGTATTCCTAAGAGTTTTAAATATCTTATAGTATTTTGATACAGAAACAATGTACATGGCTATATAAACAAGCTGTAATCTGACTCATAAAATCTAGTGAAAAATGATACTATATGAACTAGCAATAATGGACCTTTTTCTGGAATAAGAGTCATCCTTAGGCAGGTTCCCCATACACTACCACAGCTGTATCCCAGAAGATGATGCTTTTATTTACAATTGGAGGCACTGTAATCTTTGCTGAATATGCAAATGGTGACATGACCAATTATAGCTTATGCTTTTCAGTAAAAATTTACAGAATTTCTTTCTGGAGCTTTAATTAATATAGTTTACTGGTCCCCTCCAAAAATTCCCAAGTCAACAGACATTTAATACTGGCTTACAATTGCACAGAGAGACTTTTGTAAAAGCTTTGCATTGGATTTTGTCAGAAACATATGTCTTCTCGGAGGTGATCACTTTTGGAAGAAATACTCAATGAAATGTAAGGCAAAGAAATTTGCCAAGTGTGACTAATTGAGAGAAAATAATTTTCAGCAAGTGAAAGTGCTACATGTGTTAAGCAAGGAGAATTAAAGGGTATGTTTAAATCACAACTGAACTCAAGTATCTCCAGAAGCAAAAAGTTACAATCCTGTAACCAGCATCTACTATTTGGGGAAGCAGGTCTTGATGAGGTATGTTGGTTACTGAAGATTAGCGTAAAGACAGTCAGTGTAATCAGCCTCATTTAACGTGCCAAAAATTAATCCAAATACTAAATAGTGTTGATTGGAGATCACAGAAAGTTGTATCATCCCGCAGCCCGAGTGTGCTTTTTATATATACAGTTTTTAATACAGCTGGTTACAAAATTTTTATCCCCCTACCATTTAATTTCCATCACAGATAAATTTGTCAATGCATATGCATAAATTACGCATGAGGAATTGGCTGGAAAATGATACACTATAGATAAAACCTGTTATAAAAATATCTTCCTGACTCCAGAACTCTAATAGAAAAAAAAAATTTAAAATAATTAAAAAAAAGGCCACCTCATGTTCAGATACTGATATACCCATATTTTGTATGTTATAGTGATATCTAAGAAAGTAGTATGTTAGCAATGAAATTATTAACAAGGAATACTTCAGTGTTTAGTTCCTTGGCAAGCATACGATCCTGATGGATGTTTGAGGAAGGTTGGCTAGACCCTTGTTCATAATAACGTGTTTCATACCTGAACAAGACTTACACATCATCCTAGCATGCACAATTCATGCTCTGCGAGCACAATCTCGGGACCGTGGCTTGTCAGAGCCGCACAAGTGACGGCTCACAGCCGCTAGAAATAGCATGAAGACCCAGCACAAGGGTGTCCTGTGGTCCTCACAGGAGGCTGAGTCTGGAGGAGCCGCTCTTACCTGTTTTCATGTCCCTGCAGCTGGAGGGGCTGCGGAGGCGGTGGCTGGGCGACGGGGCTGTGCTGGGCGACGGGGCTGTGCTGTGCCAGGGGACTCTGCTGGGCCATGGGGCTGTGCTGCTGGGCCATGGGGCTCTGCTTCTCCGAGCTGGGGGCTGAGGCTGGGCTGTTCAGCTCTGCATAATGGGAAGCTGGAGATTAAAGACCTGTCACAGCATGGCATTTAATAAAGGGCAAAGGTAGACAATAATAATTTTTGGTCACACGCTACCTCTGAAAATTTATGCTTTGTTGCTTTTACTCTCTTGGGTTATAATTAGATTTTAAGACATCTGAACCTAATGGGCTCCTTTTGATAGTCTGTGGGATCTGAAATCTTAGTCACTTCTATAACGCCGGTTGACACCTCCACTATTTAAAACTCAGTTGAACAAGGCAAATGGCTTCTGTGTTTCATATTTTCTTTGAAAGCCTAGAAATACTGATATTTGAAAACTTTTCATTTTGAGAGAATGAATGATTTTATTGCTTTCACCACTGTTATGGGATGACAGACTGTCGTCACAAAAGCTAAAACACTGGTGTGCTTGTGTTAGCTCCTGCTGTCTTTGAGCTTAACAAGAGTTTCCTATCTTTTTTAAATCTTTGGGGACTGTGAACAGTAAAACCAATCTCAATAAATTCTGACTAACCAGCTACATCAATGTTTTATTTCACTGTATTGTGCCAAATGACCAGGGTTTCACAAGGAACACAGCAGAAAACCAGAATCTTTCTTTCCAAACAACATAAAATTCAAAAAGACAGAGAGGCTGGGGTACAAAATGTGGCCTTGTGGCCTTGTTACAAATAAGGGATGCCAGTCTTCCTTCAGGCTTCCTGCTGCACTTGGGGGAAGACACATTCGGCACTGAGCTCACCTCGAATGTATTTCTCCCAACACACTGGCACAGTTATGTTGCTCATCATTCACCTATTAAGAAGCGTAAATGAGAGACTCCACCCACAAGAGGACAGAGCACTGCAGAAGTAATTGCAAATGCATTATCAACAACAAAGGTACACATATTTTTTTATTCCTGCTTGCAACAGAATGAGTGAGGCTGGTGTGGCATGGTGCAAAGCATCCAGAATGGACATGTGTATGGCTGAGCATCCCTAACAGCAATAGCTATGCACCATCCAGACCTTGCCTAATTTTATATTCAAATCTAGTTTGAATTTTGAATGATTTTATTTTTTAACATGTGAATTTGTCCCCTATGACTGTACATTTCTAATGGCTTTCTACTTATTTGATTTATGCTCATAATTATTTTGAAAATTTTAGCTACTTTATTAAAAATCTTTTCAATTTAGGCTTAATTGTCAAAAAAAGCTTGTATATTTGCACTTAAAACACTCCTCATGCAGGCATAAGTAATGCTTACCTGTGTAATTACTATGCTTAAGGCTTTAATTGCCCATTTTGCATTTTGAGTCACTTTTGTATTGCAAAGTTTCAGAGATGAAGATTAGGAATATTGTCCCTCATTTCTACATTACTCACATAACTATGGATGAACTAGTCAAATCATAAGCTGCTTCTAAAACTGCTTTGCATTTATATGGTATTTTTCACTTGAAAATACATTACAGAAGTATTAGATTTTTTCCTAATTTTATAAGCTGGGAAACTAGTATCAGAAGGCAAATGAGGTATCCAGTGTCACACAGTCACACAGGGAAGCCTTGCCTTGGGCACAAATCATTTCTCACCACTAGCACCCAAGAACATCTTGTAGCACTGCATCTCAGATACACCTCCGCTTTCGTTCTGATTTAATGTGTACATCTCTAACACTGAACTATTAGGAATTTGCTAATAGGAATTAGTCTGTGTACAACAGAGACCTAAATAAGCTGCATGGACTGCATGTAACATCACACTTGTTTGTAGATGCTCGCAAAAGTGACCTCCAGTGATTATACACCACTGATTTGCAGCTCTTTGGTGCGAATTCTGAACTCGTGTATGTTTGTGTTTTTCCCTTCACTGAATTCATTTAACAAAGTAGATAAGTTCCCCCAGTTGCAGTCCATGGCCAGTGTCAGACTATTTCCTTGTCCTGTTGCTGGATGCAGCAGCAGCAGGTGAAGGTCGTCTAACTGGAGCATGGATCATTAAGTAATTGCATTACTTGCTGTGTGACATTCCTAGCTCTAATGGTATTTGTTGCTGAGATATAAAGCCACAGTCTCATTAATACAGTACAATTCATACACCAATACAGCACATCATTGCCAAACTAAAAAAAAGCCCTGAAAATCAACCCCAAAACCCATGAAACCAACATCAAAAGATCTTCACTGATTAGCTGTGGAGTAATGACCAGAATAATGAGTCTGTCCTCTTACGCTCACCTTACAAATGGTATAATTTAGGGTTCAGTTCTTTCCTGCCTTGTGCATTTGTGGTGATATACATGGAGGAAACTACCAAATCTGAACTCTTCCTTCACATCACTTTGTCACAGGTAGCTGGTAGCTGAAGATGCCTGGTGGCAGCCTTGGCAGTCTCCTGTCGGCCGAACTTTGCTTTGGTTTATAGCAGGATATAAGGGAATGAACTCAAAACGTGGCTCTCATGTAGGGTGCTTTTCCATACAGAAGACAATTCTTCCAAAAGACATTAAAACTGACTTGCCGGTACTCAGCTCACTCTCAGGTTTCTCCACGTTTGTGTTAAATACCCTTTTCATAACTAGAAACCTTTTCAAGAATTCAGATATTATTCCAGCTAGTTCTAAGGCTGTAATTTTGGTGTGTTGTACGTTACAGCTAAGAAAGCGAAACAAAAGATGTTCTTTCAAGCGGTGACATAATTCAAGCTAATTGGAGGCTACTTAAAATTTTCTTCCTGTTTTTAAGGGCCATTGACTTACCCTCCTGAGGAATGATGCGAAGAGTTACACTGAGACCTGCATCTTTAATTAGCTTCACAATATCTGCATGAGGCATGTTAATAATAGACTGGCCATTCACAGCTAAGATCCGGTCTCCAACTTTAAGTTTTGCACAGCGATCTGCAGGACTTCCATCAATTATCCGCCCTATTTTATGGGGTACAGCTAGACAAGGAACAATAGTCACAGTTAGCATATGCTGCAACAAGTGGTGATGTTCACAAGCAAAAGAAAATGAGTTCATTTGGAAGAAAGTTTATGTGAATTAAAAATCAGTTTGTGTATAAACATATAAGAATATAAATGATATATTATATATTATAAATTATATGAAGTCCAAAATCAGTTTATGGTTCAGCTAGTTTGCAAACCTGGCATGCAATAAGATAATAAACAGATCAGGAGAACAACAAGGCATTAAAAGAGTGAAGGGGATAAATTTGCACAATAAGTAGTAGTCATAAATTGCCTCCCACCTCCTAGTTTACAGAATTTCTTTATTTGTACATTGCAATAGAGGCACTACAAACAGGATTTATTTTATATACAAATAGATGTTATTACTGCAAATGCTCAGGGTTCACTAAATTGTTCTCCTCCTCCATTCAAATATGTTAACTGATAAATAGAAATTATACTGAAGATTTATTGATATGTGCAGCTTTCTAATTAGATACATGCCAGCATGAATTTACAGTTAATTATGAGTGCACAGACACATTTACTACATCAAATAGACCCCCCACACCCACACATTCTCAAAACATTACAGATCAACTTTGCTTCTCCATTTGTCCTTCTCTGTGGTTCTCCACCTTTCTGTGTACTCCATGCATTCTCTTGTTCCATCTTTTCCCTCATTTTCCACTGAATTTTCTAAATATTACTCTTGATCTTTCTCCCAGTGCTTCTTCCCTATTCTCCTCTGGTTTTTAACTAAATGTATATACTACAGCTGACTTTTCTCTCTATCTAGGCTCCCCGAAGAACATGCTATTTTTCTTTCTATTACTCATAAATATGCTTATCACAATTAAATTTGACTATATATTCTATTAATATCCTAGTGGTATCTGGGTATCCCTCACCAATCCCACACTTCAGTCTTGGCAAACTTAGCACAAAGCTGCTCGGCCTCACTATCCACCTGCAACTGGTGTTTAAAAACAGTTGTGTTTCTTTTTCTTAAAACAATATATCCTTAAAATTCTAATATCTAAAGAGAACTTGGAAGAGGTGAAAGAAAAGATTAATCAAACATTTTTTGGGGAAATATCTAGGCTATCAATGCTCGTATAAAACAAAGCTCTAACAGGAGATGTGCTCAGAATATTCCATCACTGCAGAAAAAATTTCTCAGCCCTCTGATAAACATTCCCTGAAGGTGATGGTGACAAACACACATTGCACATCTCATGCAAAGTCACAATACATATACCTCGAAGCGACTTTTGTTTCTAGTATAGACGCAAGTGTTATTTAGAGTGTTAAAAATTAATTTTCTGAGAACTAAAAATATAAGTGAGTACTCTGAAGTGCAAGCCATAGTCAAACTGCATGCTTCTTTACCACTGTAGTTCAGGCAAGAATATAAATTAAATTATGGCTTTAGTAATATGGACACAACTAGTGTACTTCAGAAATATCTTGCTGCTTAGGAAATAAACACCTAATTTACGTCACAATGTCTAAACTTTTCTGTGTTTTAAAATATACTAAATATGAATAGCCACACTTTGTACAAAACCTATCTTTATTTTGCCCTCTATGCAGATGTGTAACTGCTATGCGTGCATATCAGTAAGTAAACAAGTAAAAGAGTAACTTGGCACTGAAACTGTTTACCTTCACACACAGCCTTTCACATCAAATCATTTTTTAAAACATCACGGAGAATCATTTAAGCTAAGACTAAAACGTGCCTGTTTCTGTTATATGTAATACATGATCTGTCTGAAATTACCATGTCTGTAATACACACCAGTGGAGATCTGAAAATGAGACTGCCTTATATGAAAGAACAAGAAATTTAGTAGGAAGAAAGAAGGGGAAGTATTATAACCAAGATGCCATAGTTAAAATTCCCATGCTTGCCTTTGCTATCCCTAAAGAAGATGTTTTTGCTAGCCTAAATAATTAAGTAGAGATATCATTTCNTTGCACCTGACAAGTGAATAGAGCAGATGTCTGCATGTTTGAGATGTCTGCTAAAATCAAAGCTGGAGGTGGGAGAGCCATGAGAGTCTGATTCTGTTCCAAATCCTGAGAAAAGGCAAGAGAGGGAGGAAGAGGAGGAACTTTGTATTCCTTTTTTCTTCCTCTTAAGCCTAATGGCCTTTACCTTTCTGATAAAGGTATCTACTCTAAATGTTTTGGTATCACTGCACTCCCTTTGTCCTGCCATGCTATGAAAGGAACAACAGTAGGCGACCTTCAGAACAAAGCTCGTGTCTGTCAAAGTACCTTTTCTACTGCACTTTGATTTTTGAGGATTTAATGCTCCTCTTCTGAGGTTGTATTGGTGCAAGGTGTTGTCATATGATCTTGCTGCAGAGGGGGGTGTGGAAAGCTTTTGCAGAAGGAACCTGAATCTCTATCGGGGTCTGCAAAGGAGATCACTGGTATGCTATATCAGGACTTTATGGCCAAATCCAGTGAATTACTAATGAAACTCATGGCCATTCAGCAGAAGCTGGTTTCTGTGCATTTCTAGATCATATGAGGAGAAGTTTATCTCCTGGCTCTTTCTCTCCCAGTAACATCCTGAGGAGTTTCTGGTCTCTGCTTGCTCTCTCCAGTGGACCTCTGCCTGAGTCTCTTCCTAAGCCACAACATCCTGGCCACTATAGTCCCTGCTGCTGCCTCGGGAAGGGAGGATTTATTTACAAGCATGAGTGCTTCTAAGGGATGCAGGTTATCTGATATACAGGTTGTTAATAAAATATGAACATATTAGAATATGTTAGAAAACTTTTATTTTTTAAGAGCTTTTGGTGGTAAAATACTTATTGTGAAGGGAGAAGAAGATACTCTCATAGGGGATTAATTAGGTAAAAGCTAAGGAACAAAGGTAGAAATGAACTGCGAATTTCCATAATGGAGAATTTTTATCGTTCATAATGGTCACATCCAAAACAGGTGTGGAAGAGCTGTAATACTGTCAGTACCGAGTGGGCTGAATGAAGTGGCAGACAAGATCTCATGAAAAGAAATGCAAGATGAGGCACATGGGGAAAAAATTACCCTGCCTAAGCTTAAGCAGGAATGGGCCCTAAATTAATTATTACCACTCAGGAGATCTTGAAATAAGTGAAGTGCCTACTTCTCTAAAAAACCCATAAACTTACTAAAACAGTAAATAGAATTTTCAGATATAGAAAAAGGATAGCAAGTGAAACAAACTATTGCTAGTTACTACCGTGCACCTAAAGTCTGAGTATTGCTGATAGTTCCAGCATCCCCACTCAAAAATCATTCCACTGAGCGAGCGAAGGTTCAGAGAAAGGCAGCACGGCAGTCAGAGAACAGCCTCTGTTCAAAGTAGTCCATGAGCTCGCTGTCTGCAGCTTGGAGAATAGAAGGTGGGGCAACCTTCGGGAGGGCCAGAAGAATGAAAAAATTCAAAAAGGGGTTAGACATATTGACAGGGGTGGATCCACTGCTGATTAAATCAGAAAGTTGTGGCTGCGAAACTGAGGAGGTGCCTGGGGAAGGTCTCTGTCTGCTGCAGGTGCTGTCCTCTCTGCCACTGGTCACAGCCAGGGACAGCATGGAGCTCCGCAGCTCTTCGATCTCTCCTAGCACCACAGGTGTCTTCTCAGGAAGAAACCTCCCATGTTTGGCATTTAATTATGGCTTTGTTAACACATCATATTTTTTCTGAAATTGCATCTTCAGTGTTTTATTTTTATCTAAGCAGAGCATTTAACAATGGAACCTTTTAAAGGAAGTCCCAGATCACTTGACTGGTGATAAATGATTCCACTCGCCCTTAAAAATTTTTACTAATCTATTCACACTTCTTTTAAGAGTTCGCCACAAGCTGTTCTCCAAACATATGTACGTTTTGAACAGTGGCAGCACGTGCCTGGATTACACTCTGCAGAGAATTTGATCCACTTAATTCAAAACACAGAGTTACCTGAGCAGCATTTAACATTAGCAGGCTATACAGAAGCACTTGGATTTGTGGATTTTTTTCAGGAGTCCCATTATTCACGCTAAGAGTGAGCACAGAAAACAAGCTGCCCCTTTGCAGGACAATTCATTTCTTAGTTCTCTCAGACTACACAATGGATGAGACTGCAAGGGAAAAATATTGTTGTAAGCAGGGATTTATACAGATTTTTTTAACTGTTGAAAATATAGGAAATTAGTGACATACAGTTTATCTGTATATGAAACATACAGTCCTTCAAAAGAGATATATAGATTTTTTTCTCTAATACTATCAAGTCATCCAAAATGTGAAACTTAAAAGTGATATATATGGATATCTACCTTAAAAAAAATCCTTCCAAGGCAGAAGTCATAATCCTAGATCCAAAAAAACCTAGCCAAGAACAGCAATGCTGCAGAAGCATTTCCTAACAATGGATCTTAGGATGGGATCTAATTTTTCTGCAGTGTGTTTTATGAAAAATTTGTGACTTCAGGAAGATTTGAATCCTGAGAGCACCAAAGCTTCTAAGATATTGGAAGCCATCAACCTCTCCCCCTAAATCTCCCTCAGAGATTTACAGCATTTTGTGTCAGGAACACAAACTGACGCTGCGCTGGCACCTAGCAGCTGATGCTTTCCCAGAAGGTAGTTAATTGTACAATGATCAGCTCTAAGCTCATTATCAAAAGACAACTTAAATTAAAAAATTAAGAGACAAAATGATTTAAAAGACACTTTTGCATTTAGGAAGCGGGTAGGGTCTGCTTTCAGCAACTTACCGATAACTACAAATTCACATTTTTCTTTATATTAATATTTTATTTGATAAAATCACCCACTTTTACTCTCTATGATCCAAATTAACATCCTTCCCACACCTTCTTGTTGTAGAAAAGAAAGAGTAAATTCTGTGGCTTTACACCTGAAGGTCCATAGGCTTGGGTCAGCTGTACACAAAGCCAGAGCAGTTGCTGAATACAGATACTGCTTCTAACACTGTATATTTCTATCAGCCTCTTGCTTTTTGGAAATAAAAATGATTTCTCCTCACTTGGGAGACCCATATGCTGGAAATAACTGATTCTAAGAAGATGTTACCAACAAATAATGCTTTTCTGGTTTACGTCAATAATTTGTTTCACATTTATTCACTGCTTTGAGTCATAACTGTTGAGACTGTATTTTGTAGAAAGAAACTTTCCTGTTTTTTCCCCTATATAGTAGCTAAATGTAAAAAAAGATCAGTTAAGGGGAAAAAAAAATGAACCTCTACTTTATCTATTAAACCCTCTGGCAGATACTATCTTGCAGATAGGAAACTAAGATAGTAAACCAAGCAAATGAACCTTCCTGAGCCAGCTGTCCTTTTTGATGTTATGCAGTTGATCACATGAATATTTATGATATCCTCAATTCTCAAAAGGTGCAAGAGTTTTCATTCAAACAGTAGGCTCCAGCATAAGAGACTTTAATTGGGAGAATATATTAAGTGTAAACATCTGTAATTTCATTGCTACTGAATAATCTAAAGTTTGGGAAGCTTGGGTATGATGGAAGTTCTATCAATCAGGGCTAATATTAGAATCAAGATAAAATATTTTCCTGAAAGTGATTGGCTATTTTATGTGACACTCATTTGGAAAATAGAAATCTGTGGCATGCTGCATAGTTGCAGATGACAATAATCCCTTTTGTTTATAAGGTTAATGAACCTATGAATTGAAACATCCCACTCTGTGCTGGTACGGAGCATATTTACTTGCATAGCACAGGCATAAGAAGCTAGGTGGGAAGGAGTGCACATACCTTCGAAATCTGAAGATCTAAGAAAAAATTAATGGAACTTAGGTGCTTTAATTCAGGCTTCTCATGAAAGCAAAATGGACTCTGTGGAATCTTTGGAAAAACCTTGATTCCCTTCCCAGGTTTGTGCTAAGAAAACTTGCAGAGTTTGCTCTTTGAAAACACAAGAGCAGCACCACTAGGTCCAAATGACCTATTCAGGAACACGCTGGAGGACAGAAGTCATCTAATGAGGGGAGTGCTGTGGTTAAGATCCTCCATGCTTTATTCCCCCAAAAATGTCAAGCAGCCAATTGAGTATTTCATGCCTGCAAACTTCAACAATGTATCTTCAGTGATATTAAAAATCTCTTTCACTTCTTAAGGTTATTTCACTATTATTAATTGCATATATTGATTTGAAAAGCTAAATCATGTAACAATTACTTTTAGCTCCAAATTACACTATCAGTTAAACAAGCCTAGAAAGTGTGTTTTTGGAGCTGAAGAGGCAGAAGAACAGCTCAAACCTGAATATCAAAGCCAAGAAGAAATGAGAAACCGGGTTCTTTGCCCACAAGTCGCAAGTATTTTCCACAGGGGACTCACGCTGCAGGTGGGTTTTCATGGCTCTGTTCCAAAGATCTCCAAGCTGGGGTAGACAGACATCCTAATTTCCAAAGCTCTGTTTTCTTTAGAATTTGCAGATTGGTCACAGAAAATTGTGTCCCCAGGCACTATCTTACCCAGGAAGAAGCATGGGTGAAATTGCAGCGCAAATACCTGTCTCAGATCACACAGTTATCATTGATCAATAAGCTGGTTGTTATCTCTAAACTGCAAGGAGTTCAAAGAAACTCTGGGGCTGAATGGGACTTATTTCAGAACACTGTTTTCTGCAGTCAGCAGAGGCTTGTCTTGGATTTATGGTTTTTAGTTAAGACTGCATATTTGAGAAATGAGAGAAACTTCTTTCATTAGACTCTGTTTTATCATGTTTTGAAAATCCAGCAGTCATTGGCATATGCAGTGTAGGGGCAAATTAAATCTACAACTCCACTTTTGCTAAACAGGAGGAAGATCATAACAAGTGTGCACAGTCATCTGCCTTTAATTTTTTTAAAATTGTTTATTGATTATGCCTGTATTTTCAGTTTGTTTACACTTTATAACTGTGCTAATTGACAGTACCTGCTACATTAAAATTCATGGAAACATTGCCAATTTTCCAATTTCACTGGAAGTTGCCAGTTAACGAGATCTGTTTACAACACATGGTTTCTTTCTACAGAAATTAGGGTGTTAAGAGATTTACAGGGGATTAAAAATTCTTCTCCTAGAGGAAGCTGCATCCCAAACACGTGAAGTAAAAGCAGCAGGAAGATATGAAGTAGGCAGGGACAAATGTACTCCATACAGCTCTAGGACAAATTCATCCAGCGATCTCCTTTTGGCCATT
The DNA here is from genome assembly GCA_013389945.1 of Fregata magnificens. Classification (NCBI taxonomy): domain Eukaryota; kingdom Metazoa; phylum Chordata; class Aves; order Suliformes; family Fregatidae; genus Fregata; species Fregata magnificens. The sequence goes on from WAAD01017556.1 coordinate 99,167, forward strand.
TCCAACTGGCTGCAAGTGCTTTTCTGTGGGATGCAGATAGTGAACTTATCTTGATACCCTAAAAAGCTCCACAAGAATGGAGTTTTACCACAGAGGACTCACACTATTGAGTATTATCCTAAATGTAATGCAATGGGTAGATTAATTAATTCAGTTTCAGTATTTTAGCTGTAATGTGACATTCAGTACTGTCGTGCGAGGCAACGCCACCCCAGGCACAGCTGCACCTCCATAGCCTCACACGTTGCTGCAGGATGCTGGGGACTTGGAGGGGACAGCCCCAGGAGGAGCCCTTCCTTGCAGAACCACACGTGCTGCAAGTATTTTCATTGGGGGAAGCACAAAGGTATTCCTCAGGACAAGACTTCAGCAGTAGGCTGTAGTTTGCTCAGTTTAGCCACTTAACTCTGCCACTGAACCAGGGCATCTAAAAGATATTTGTAATTTGGGGGGCAAAGGCTGTTGCCTAGGAAGATCTCCACGGAGCTGCAAGGTTAAATCAGTCTAGATCCACCCCAAACTAAAAGTGAAAAAGAGTTAGCTTCCAAGCATTCAGCTGGGAACGCGACACTGAGTCCTTTAAAGAAATACTGCTGGAGATGACAAAATTTTGATAAACTATATATAGCCTACATAGCAAAAGAAAGCACAGGGTAAGGTCAAATTTAGGTGGCCTGTCTGGAGAAGGGATGGGAGCCAAAGCACCCTTTAATGTTGGGACGGGATCTGGGGGAAAGCGTGATAATATGTTTTAGGGGCAGTGGAAGTTAATCCTTTCATTAGGAATGGGTCAGGAGCCTGGCCAGGTGAATATTCTTTTTTTAATCTCTTAGCACTCTAAGATCCTCTGCGCTCTGCACTAGCCAAAACGACTTGCTCCTGGATGTACTGCTCAAACACAAGTCTTTATTTATCCACTTTATCTTCTTTTACTGATATAATTTTGAAGCATGGCCGACCTTGTCTACATCCCTGCTTTGCCCTGTGAAATGTCTTCATTCAATCGTTGTCACTCATTTTCCCCTCCTGATCTGCTCTACATCAGAACTGTAGTTTGGTGCAAGATAATCCCCTGTGCTGGATTAGAGAACATCCTAAGCAATGCTTTGACAAAGGGGAGACAAAATTTTTACCATTACAGAACACAGGAAAAGAACTGTGCCACAAGAATTGGATGTTTAAGCAAGTACCAGTAAGTCAAAATTACATCCAGATGTAAAGGCTGGTTCCAAACTACTTAATAGTAATCTATTAAAATGACAGCTACTACAGTGCTGGCTATCACAAAATGTGAAAAAATGCTCTGTTCTCTAATTATGGCTGTAGTCTGCCCTCACTCTGTGCCTGTACCAAGGGTAAAAATAATGCACTCAGCATTTTGAAAATTTCTGCAAGGCAAAGGCAGGCCTGTAAATTAGCAGTAACAACGAACCCCTTGCAAACCATGTCGAGAGAAAAGTTGACCAAGACCTTAAGCCTCTTGGAACAAGAATGACATTCTCAATCCTGGGAGTGCCCGAGCCTTTCATGGCTCTTTTCCTGGTCAAAGGGAGTGTGAAGCCCTCCTAATAGGCTACGTGGGAACAGTGCAACACACACCCCATCAGAAAGGGTGGGGAGGGGGTATGAGACTCAGCTGGAGCACTACTCCTCTACCTTCATGTGGTGGTCCTACAGATTCACAGCCAGAGCTAGTTTTAACTCCCCTGGCAAACACCCAGAGGGTGAGTTTTTGTGTAACACCTTGAGCTTTGGGCCAACTGCAAAGCAGCAAACCCATGAACCTGCGGCTCTGAGGCTAGTAGCAACTCTGTTTGAATGACTACCTCAATTTTAACAGTGCTTGAAGCACAAGCGCCTAGTGACACAAGGTTCATGCTCCTGTACTGAGCAAGAGCTGTTGCAATTTGTTGGGTTGTAAAACATAGTGTATAAGTGTGATTTCAAGAAAGAGGAAAATACTTTCAGTGCACGATTAATTGCCTTCTTGAGTAAAAGCAATGACAATACTTACACTTCCAAGTCCTCGGGTCTTTTTCTTTTATGAGAAAGTAGAGAGGGGAATACAGTTATCAAAATAAACATTCTTAAATCAAAGGAACCCATCTTCACTTTGCCCTGCAGGTGCTCCCAGAGACGACTTCTTAGGCTATGCTGTTCCTAGTAGTGTCTGGCACTACAGGATATTCCCTTTTCTGACCTATTTTGCCCACTTTGAGTCTTTCAGAGTTGCCTTGCAGTTACTGTGTTAACATTTAGCTGCATATGTTTAGGGTATGTCTGCACAGCATCATTCTGTGCCACGTGGGGATGCATGAGCTGGCCACAAGCGCACTGGCTCCGAAACCATAAACACTGGAAATATAGTACAACGTTTCACCAAGTTAACATACTACTGCTATGAGAAGTGAGTGACTACCAAGGTGCTTGACATGCAGGTCAATATTTTGATACTGATGTAAGCTGTATTTTGGACATTACACTTCCTACATCCAGTTGATACTTTCCTACTGTTAATATGCTTTATACCCCTGATTGTGCATTTTAATCAAAGGATTTCAGGTTATCTCAAGCTGGAAGGGACCTCAGGAGGTCTCGGTGGCTGCTGCTGAAGTGTTTCTGTTCTGTCTTCTACCAAAGGGCCCAAAACTTGGATGCTGTATTCTAGGTGGGTCCTAATAAGTGCTGAGTAAAGGGGGATAATAATTTCCCCTCAATCTACTGTCTACAATCTACATGCTCCTGTTAATACAGCCCAAATTACTTCGCCCAAATAAATATGAAGTAAAGAAAATGAACCTCCCTTAAACTACAAATAACCAATGACTTTTAGCCTGTTTTTATTACTGATGACTGAGTATGTCATTTTCAGCTTATTTTTTCTACTATATTTTTGGAACAGAATTCACATAGAAAGGGTGATTTCTTCTCTGTTCTGTCACTGTCTACAACAAATGCCATTTTTTGGTTCATTGCTGTTCTAAACTTAGGATTTGGGTGCTCTTTGGGATCACTGAAATTCAATGCAGTTATTATTTGAATACATTCACTTGTCACTTCCACAGCAGACACTAGTTTTTATTTACTATTGGAGGTGTTCAACTGAGGTTCAACAGTGGCTACCTACGTAGTTGCTTGGGGATAAAGAAAAGTACCTCAAGAACATGTTGGGGCGTAGGAGGCAAAGCTGGATCTTGAACCTGGAGCTGTTGTCCTCAGCAGAATACTCCAGTCACAGAACTTTTTGTTGCTTGGGCATTTTATCTTTCTCTTCCTCCTCTCTTTCCCTCTCCATCTCCCCTAGCCACAAACCCTATCTGTGAAATAATTTTCTTGAAAAATTCATGACTGACTTAACTGATTACTGTGTATGTATCTCAATGTCCTCTATGGATTATTTTTTTTCCTGTCTGATCTTCTGTGAAGAACTTCCAACTGGCTATTATATTCAATAAAGTGAAAACTCAGAGTCCCAAGAGGCTAATTATCCATGGGTTTGTTACAGTATTAATTCTGGCACTCATGGAATTTTAGAATTCAGCTGAGGTAATATGAAAAGCAACTCTTTTAATAACTGCATGATCATGAAATACTGCAAAGAAGTTTTCTGAGATCATTTGCTGTTGTGAGATATGGCTTTCCCAGTACTCTGTAAGTTGCTTTTCTGTTATGAATTTAGAAGTGTGAAGTTTGGCCCTAAAAGTTGAAATTGTTATTTTATTTCCTCAGGAAACAGTTTTGGGCAAAAGAACAGTTCCTTCAAAACATATTTTGAATGCAGGGAAAGGACTGCATTAGGCTGTAACTTGTAAAATGACAAATGTTCTCACTTGTCTTGGTTTTTCAGCAGCAGTTAGCATTCACAGTTTCAGATGGATTTGGTGGGAGATGTGGATGTCTCTCAACATAAAGCCTTTTATGCTTCCTCCTTCTAAGGGGCTCAGCTCACAGTTGAAACACCCAAGGGCACCCCTGTGCCTGCAGCTGCCACTATCAAAGGGTCTGAGTCTTCTGTAGGTCCTATGTCATGTCTGCCTGACCTCTCCTTAGAGGTACCTAGGACATCTCAAATGGCACCAGATGCCTACATTAAAGCAATAAAGTTGAGCCCAAAAAACGTTAGTTTTCTGGACAGAAAGTGAACTATAATCATTAAGGGCAGATTCTGCCACTATATTCACCATCTCCCTCTACTCAGTCATAACTTTTATACTATGTATAGTCCAGCTAATTACAAAATCAACCTCCCTGGACCTCTGTCTAACCAGTTTTCCCATTTTCCAGTTGCTTCTGCAGAGCCCTAACTGGACAGCTGCTGTCATGGCGTTTGCTGTGATCTCAGCTTTTATTTCAAGTTCCTGAACTTCATCATAGAATCATAGAATCATAGAATCTCCTGAGCTGGAAGGGACCCACAAGGATCATTGAGTCCAACTCCTGACTCTGTATAGGACAATCTCAAAATTCACACTATGTGTTTGAGAGCATTGTCCAAATGCTTCTTGAATATTGTCAGGCTCGGCGCTGTGACTGCCTCCCTGGGGAGCCTGTTCCAGTGCTTCACCACCCTCTGGGTGAAGAAACTTTTCTTAATGCCTAACCTAAACCTCCCCTGGCACATCTTCCTGCCATTTCCTTGGGTCCTGTCACTGGTTGCCAAGGAGAAGAGATCGGCACCTGCTCCTCCTCTTCCCCTTATAGAGCACGATGAGGTCTCCCCTCAGCCTCCTCTTCTCCAGGCTGAACAGACCAAGTGACTTCAGCTGCTCCTCATATGGTTTCCGCTCTAAACCCTTCACCATCTTTGTGGCTCCCCTCTGGACACCCTCTAGTAGCTTCACATCCTTTTTATACTGTGGCACCCAAAACTGCACATAGCACTCAAGGTGAGGCTGCACCAGTGCAGAGTAGAGCGGGACAATCACCTCCCTTGACCGGCTAGCAATGCAGTGCTTGATACACCCGAGGATGTGGTTCGCCCTCTTGGCTGCCAGGGCACACTGCTGGCTCATGTTCAACTTGCCATCGACCAGAACCCCCAGATCCTTCTCCGCGGGGCTGCTCTCCAGCCTCTCATTCCCCAGTCTGTACGTACATCCAGGGTTGCCGTGCCCCAGGTGCAAAATCCAGCACTTGCCCTTGTTAAACTTTGTACGGTTGGTGATTGCCCAGCTCTCTAAGTTGTCCAGGTCTCTCTGCAGGGCCTCTCTGCCCTCGAGAGTGTCCACAGCTCCTCCAAATTTTGTATCATCAGCGAACTTTGATAGTAATCCTTCAAGTCCTGCATCCAAGTCATTTATGAAAATATTAAAGAGTACTGGCTCCAAGATGGATCCCTGTGGAACCCCACTAGTGACTGGTCACCAACCCGATGTAGCCCCATTTACTAGAACCCTTTGAGCCCGACCTGTCAGCCAATTGCTGACTCATCACATTAAGTATTTATCCAGCTGTATGCTGGACATTTTGTCCAGCAGGGTACTGTGAGAGACAGTATTGAAGTCTTTACTGAAATCCAAAAAGATTACATGGACCGGCTTCCCTTGGTCCACTAGGTGGGTAACCTTGTCATAGAAAGAAATTAAGTTAGTTAGGCAGGACTTTCCCCTCGTGAACCCGTGCTGGCTGGGACCAATGACTGCGTGGTCTTTCAAGTGTTTTTCTATAACTCCCAGAATAATCTTCTCCATAATTTTACCAGGCACAGCGGTGAGACTGACAGGCCTGCAGTTACTGGGGTCATCCCTGTTGCCCTTCTTGAAGACTGGGACAACGTTTGCCAGCTTCCAGTCAACCGGGACCTCTCCAGATTCCCAAGAGCATTGGAAAATCATTGAGAGAGCGATCTCGCTATGACCTCAGCCAGCTCTTTAAGAACCCTGGGATAGATCCCATCAGGCCCCATCGACTTACAGGGATCCAGCTGGAGCAGCAGATCCCACACAAGTTCGGGGTCAGTTGGGAGTTTACCATTCTCGCAGTCATGGATCTCCAGCCCATGGAGATTTTTCATCTTGATTAAAAAAAATAAAAGTATAATTCAATTGTGTGTGGAGGAATAATTTATTCACCTGGTAATCACTTGCAGAGTGTCTCTTTGGGATATAGGAACAGAGAAAATCTACTTTGTGTGTGAATCCTGTCATACTCTGAAAGCCAAATGTGTGTGTGAAGCACAGAACCTCGGAGGCCAGAATAACCTTTGGTTTTGTCCAAGACACAACAGAAAAATGTTGCCCCTGGAAGCAACCTTGACAGTCCCTTCAGCTTTAATCTGTGCAGTGATTAATTAGCAGGTGTCAGGTTTTAATTATTTTTTTTTTTAATTAGGTGTGAACTTGGAAAAATATAAGCTGAAAAATGTGATTTACTTACTTATTGTGGACCCAGATTCGGGCCTGTTCAGGGAACTGATGATAACAAAGCCAAAGCCTTCATTCTCCTTGCGGTGGATCACAACGTCACTGGTTTGCAGGCTGTGAGAAGTAAAGCCCTCGGGGGGTGTAGCGTTGCTACTAGAGACAGCATGATTACTGTTAGCATAAGTAGCATAGTCACTTCTTGGAGAACTGTGGTGCGTAGACACCGAGCCTGGGCTTCTGCCATTCTCTGGGCACGGTTCTCCTACAACGTAAATCACACCAGTATTACAGTCTGACTTGCTCAGTGGCTTTGTGTCTTACACTACGTTTGCTAATGCAACATGAACACAGTTGACTGCCTATAGCCCAGGCTACTGCAAGTATTAAAGTAGGAGCTGTAATAGATCCAGAGAGACAGGAATCTACACAATTATGCAAAACATTCAAGGGCAATCAGAAAAAGCAAGCATGAACACTCACTGCTAAGCTATCTAGAAGAGAGGAAAGTAAGAAACAGTGGATATCTGGATTGCAAAACCACTAGCAAACACTATTCCCTTGTCTGCTGGTTGATCTATCATCAAGAGGAAAACATGGCTGTCTAATCCGATATAAAATTATTTGTGTTTGGATTAAAAGAATTTAAGCAGGCAGCTAACAGAGTAATTAGGATTAGCTGCGTAATGTTCTTCTTACAAGTTGATTAGCATGCTCAAAAGATGTTCATGGAACAGAGCAGTTACAGAATGAAAAATAATCACAAATAGTTTTTCTGTTGGTGTCATGACAGAAGCAGTGGTCATTTAAAGGTTTTGAAGATGCTCTTGTGTGGCAAGTTTGAAAGGGCAGAAGTGAAAATGGAGTCCCTCCACACTCCAGTATTGCTTTATAGTAACAAGAACAGGGAACAAGTTAAATCTTGTGGGATTACACACTTTTTTAGTACAAACATTTTGGCAATTGAAAACAGTAAAGTTACACTTCCAGATGGGAAAAGAGATTTATATTGCTCGCAGATCTAAGTTGTTTACACAAATCAGCATTTATTGACAGTTTTAATACAGAACTTTCAGATGAATGTAAGTAATATGTTTTCTCTTTGGAGCAATGAGAGTGGCAGAGTCATTCTACTGAACATGTGAAGAGCTTATGCATACACACATACATCCTAGGAAGAGAGCTTGCAAATTAGCCCTTCAGTGTGTATATATTAATAAAATAAACATCATCCAAGGACAAGCTGTTGTTTTCTCAATCAGGTGTGTCCTTTAGCAGTCCTTCTGCAACTATGAAATAAAGTGATTAGAGAGAACAGAGAGGAAGAAAAACAAACAATTATTATACTCCTGCGTTAGAATTGAAAATCTCCAAGAGTTATTGAACCAAATCTGCAATTAAATGCCATAGTCAGTGACAAGAGAGATCTCATTTTCTGGCTGTCATGTTTCAGAAGGCTGAATATTGTTTATGTCAGTATGGCTGCAACAGAAAGGAAATTATGTTACCCTGCAGTATGACCAAGAGTTGGCCTGGCCATAAAAGAATGTAACTGAATGCCATTAAGTATAGGAAAAGAAAGATAAAGGAGGAAAAGTTTAAATGGCTATTCGATTGTCAGCTGTGCAATAGAGATGCATCAGAAAAATTATATTTTGCTTCTGCCTGTGAAAAAATGGCATTTTAATCCACGTTGTTCTGAATACCACATTTTCCTAATGAAATTGTTTTCCAGAGCTTGTGAATGGTGATTTTCTGTTCCAGATCTGGGTAAGTATCTATGCAAAATGGCGATTCCAGGTGAGGACTAAGATACGTACATCAGCTATCAGGCAGGTATGGAAAGCCCCAGATCCCTCTGTTGTATACATATACATATACGCCAGTGAGAAGTTCATACAAAATCAATTGGCCTGATGTGTTAGTATAACATTTTTCAGTCATGCCCAACATCAGCCGTTTTAAATTTTTTCCACAAAGCTTATGTTGTAACACACCAAATTAAAATCCTGTTCAGCTCCTGAAATGCTTAAGCATTAATGAGTTACACACTATACTCCCCGGTGTGGCACTCTCAAGGCCCAAGAATAACTCCAGGTGTTTTACCAGCTTGCTTCATTTTCTGTGCCAGGAGACCAGAGTGCCTAACAGACCCTTTTATTTATTATTTAACAAGCAGCAGCGAAGGCTGGCATCCACTCTGCACTAAACCTCTTGCTAATTTTGCCTTCAGTCTGTACAGCCAGCTGACCCGGGAAAGGTGCTAATCGCAAGCGCTCGGCGGATTACCTTGGTTATTGGCCATTTTCCTAGCGTTGGGGGAGCTGCGAGGGGGCGTCGCACCGGGCGGTGGGGGACCTTTCTGGCTGGAGGACTCTGGAGTCAGTAACAGAAGACAGTCAGTCCCGCGAGAGCGCGGCTGGCAGGGAGCTGCGGTGCCGCAGTGGGAGGGGGACTGCAAAGATGAAGGTGAGTGGGAGGGCGGCTTTTTGGCAGGGGAGCGAAGGGGAACAGCGCAGGCAACGACAGCAGATCTAGGGCATGGGGAGGCAGAAGACAGGACAGGCTGGGAATGTGGGTTTGCTCATTTCTGGTACCTCAGTGAAGTGTACTCGCCACAAATTTTTTAAAAGTTCTTAAATAAACTTCTTTAGTAACGTAGGAAAAGGTTACAATGGAATGGCAGCAAATTCTCTCATTAAAGCTTTAATAGATGCTGCCATACGTTTTTCCAGGTTCCACTGTTTTTCAATAACTGAGACTGAGCTAGTCTAAAGGGTTAATTTACTTCAAATTCTTCATATTGTTTTAGGTTTATTTTCTGAATGTGCCTGCTTGAAGGGAGGATCCGGCCCTGTTCCTAGGAGCCGCTTGTGCCATAGAGAAGGTTTTCAGCCAGCTTGCATTGCAGTTGTGGGGGGAAAATTCCAGATGACATCAGTGAGACCAGAAATGGGCTTTTAACACATACAAGAGTGAAATGAGTTCCTGCCCTAAACAGTTAACAGTCTTTGAGCTTTTCTCTGATTGCTTATTGACACAGCCAGCTTTAACAGCTTTAACTTAGGTGAACGTTTTGTCCCAAAAGTGGACAAGAGAAGACAGCACAGACCAAGACAGCATGAAGCAAATCCAGAGCACTCATGATCACCACACCGGGGTTGCCAACATTGTTTCCACTTCTGAAGGAAACAACACTCAGCTGTAGTGTTTTTGTCACAGCAACAAGGGACACATTGACAACTATTCTTTCTTCAAAATGACACAAGCATTCACTTTGATTTTAATTTTCTCTATTTTTTTAAACCAGCACCTCTTTGTGCTGCCAGCATTGAGATCTGTTTTTCCTTTCACCTTTCCCAGCCTTCACTCACCCATGGGTAGCACCTTTCTCCTCACAGTAAGATTCACTTGACCATTTCGGGCAGCATTATGCATAAGATCAATCACATATCGGTGGGTTTTGCCGGCCACTGGAATCCCATCTACATACACCAGCTCATCACCAGGATGGAGACGACCATCTCGGTCTGCTGAGCCCATGGCAATTACTGCTCCGATGAGAATCTAGGCAGCAGAGACACAAAATCCCATCATATATACACTGAGCCTCCAATTTAGTGCCATGAATGTTGCAGTGATTTTCCCTTTCTTTTGAAATTAAGCTAGTGATTCAGTGCAGGTGAAGAGATCTGTGTGTGTCTGAAAGCTGTGCTGCTTCTCTGTGGGTATGATTAAAGATGCTTCCTTGCCTTTGGTAAGAAGATAAGATGTTTCCTACCTGTGTAGGAGTGATACACCTGAGAATCTTGATCTAAGGATGATCTACCTGATATCTTCAAATCAAGACAATCTGTCTGCAAGGAGTGTTGAGTTTATATAGACTACATTATGCAGAAGATCTAAGCAGATTAATTCCACGTAAGGGTACCTTTTGACTTAAAATTAGTTAGTCTGCATATTTCTTATTGAAGGTTCCTCCCTGTTGTGTGATTTAAGCACCTGGAGTAATACACTTCAGGTCAGTAGTGGAAGTGACCCCACTACACAGAGTTTGCTTTGGGACTCTTTAGGGGAAAGGAACTGCTATATCAAATGTTGTTACTCATAATGAATAATTGCTCAGGTAGTGGTTGATTAACAAAACGGAAAAAGAGGAAAAATGTCAGCTTGCTCTGGGCAGATGTTGTTTTCCTAAATTGACATTTAAATGTAATTTGTATGGGACATATAAACTAGTAAAAAATCTGTTCAAAACCTTTTAATGACTTTCTCCACTTTCTATGCACATAAATTCACATAATTTATTAGAAGAAGACATATATATTTTCCCTGTGGAATAACTGGTAGAACAGTTGAGATTGATTCAAACAAAACCTGCTTTCTTTGAAAGAATATTAAAGCATTCATAGAGCGTGTTCCAAATTTTCCTTTCTCTTGTTCAGTGTGAGAGTGAGCACAGAATGATGGATATGACATGCCGTGTGACAATCTGCTTTAAAAAATAAAAGGTAAAAGCTCTCAAGTATTGCTTTTCATGATGAACTGCAAAGGCTAGATGTGGTAGTCACACAGGTGGTCTTGCCTGGTTTTTTGTGGTCTTAGCTGCAGAGTTGTAAGTATCCCAGCAGAGTGTTTAAATGAAACCCCATGTGGAGCCTGGAGAATTTTCCCCAGTTTCTAGCCTCCCTTTGGCTCACTTTCGCTTTCAAAACTTAGCAAAGAGAGAACACGATGCGGCGTTTTCCTGCTTCCTGGTGTTCCTGGGATCCTGTTAAACAGTGCCAGGCTGAGTTGCCAGAGACACTCTTTCAGATTCTCCATTCTGTTCTTCAAAGAGTGAAAGAATATATCTCAAATCTTTGGAAAATATTTTGTGCAAAATCCAACTATGAAATATGTATTTATGCTCCTTTACTGGACAGGAAAAAAGCTGTCCAAAGCTACGTTTAGCTAGATCTCAGCAAAGTATTCTCAAAAACTTTACATTTGGGCATCTCATATGAGTAAGAATTTTTTCCTAGTTATCTCGGGAAGAGACAGGTGATAACCCTCTGCAGCTTGGAACATTGTAGGGACTGCCTTCCTCCTTTGGTTTTATTGAGCATTTGCAGTTTCTTTATAATTGGCTGCCAAAGTATTGAACAATTTGTGCATCTTTAACCTTTGGAGAAACACAAATGCAGCTCACAGCATGGTAGGTCATCAGTATCTACAGCAAAGTGCAAAAACTCTTTCTAGTTTTGACTAATTAAGTAATTATTGCTGATATTTCACATGTCCACAGTGGAATGCGATTGTGTTACTCATCTCAGTGGTGGAACTGACTCCTAACATAAGCAGCAGAGTCTTACTTTAAACACTTCAGGTAGGTGTGTTTGTCAAGATGATGGCCACCACATCTGTTATTGGGTATATTTAATAGCAAGAATAACTTAATTTTCCTTCTTTTTCATTTTTTGTGTCTGAACTTGTTTCTTATCCAGTATCTGCTCTCATCTCATGGCTGAGTAGTTTCCATAAAACTTATAAATTCTACAAGCAAAAAACAAATTGGAAAAATATTTATCAGGATTATATTACCTCTGTAATGCAGTTTCATCCTGGCAGGAGATTGTTTTGAATGTGTGAGGAAAAGGATCATGACATGTCAGCAATAAAGAGTGTGTTGTAGAGAAAAGGAAAAGTTTCACCTGTTGCTTGAGATGAAACATGAGAAATGCTGGCGTTAGGAATATTGTGACAGCATAATCTGAAATTGAAGCCTGGGTCTATTAACTCATACATGTTAATCTGTTTTGATATTGAGGGTTTTTTTGTGATTCTGGTAATTATTTGTCTTTGTGTTTCAGTTTCTCTGAATATAACGTAGTAGCTTCACAGGCACATAGTAAAATTTAAGTAATACACATAAAAGGTATGATTCATCTCACCTAATTTTAGGTGTCTGTGATGTCTAAATCCAAGCTAATCATCTGAACTCTTTCTAATCACTGCTAAAAATAGGAGTTCCTAAAGCATGGTCTGCATCATCCTAATGTTTTTCTCTATGGACATCTGTTATGTCTTAGAAATGTCTGTTTCTTGGCACTGATCATAAAAGGAATATAGACATATATCTTGCAGGCATTTTTGAGAAGAATCCCAATCAATCTGTGTTGAAAAGGTGAAACTCTTAGTGTTATTATGTATACGTTCCTGTGATTTTGAGTTCGAGCTGCACAACTGCATCCAAAATACTTCTCCGCTTTGGGACAGCAATTTGCAACTTCAGTAAAGTTCCAATTTATGTATATTTGCAACCTTTCAGTGATATTATAACTCACTGCAATAGAGTCAGATTATCTCTAACTCCTCAAGTTACTGGGAGATATGATAAATACCTGTGGTGGTATGATCTCATGAGATTTGAGAGGTGATTGGAACTCGCACAACCCACAGTCTCGATATTTGAAATTTCTCAATAAATTTAAGTCTTTCCTTTGGAAAGCATCTTTATGCTTACAAATATGGAAAGTGGAGTAGTCCAGCAGCACTTTCTCCTTCTAAGGTGCCAGGTAGCTGATATAACTAGAAGGAAACTAAGCTACAGTCCCTGTATAGTGACAGTACTATCCTTCTAAAAAAACTTTATGTGGATTCTGCTTCTTCGAAAAACTTATTGCCTTATGCTGAAGAATGCATATTCCTTTTTAGAAACCAAACCACAAAGACAAAAGGCAATGAAAGCTTCCTTTTGTTCTGTGTTACCTGACTGCACAGCAGGAGAGCTGAAACAAACATTTCAAATTGTCTCAGTACTTGCTTCATAGGAAATGCAGGGAGGACAGGCAGAAACTGCCTCTCCTTTTCTGGAGGCGAGAGGAATGGGAGGCTGCAGGTGGGCTGTCCCTGGGGGAGCAGGGAAGCAATGGAGGAGACAAAACAGAGTTAAGAAGTCTTGTATTTTGAATACAAAATAGATGGAAACTAAAAAAAGTGGAGTACATCTGTCGTCTTTATTAGCGATGAATTTGAGCAGTGAAAACAAGTAGATGGGCAACAAAGGGGGAGTGAGAACTAAGTTCAGCACTGCAACACCTAGCTCTAAGGAGATGCTTTTTTGCCTCGTAGGATCCTCAGCCTCAAGCTAGGGTCTTATTCGTTCCTGACGACTTTGAGACATGGTTTGTGGGGAGACATAAAGCCTGTTAGATTGATACGTCTGGGAGAAAAATGCTTTTGTATTTGCAAGCCCTGAAATAGAGATAGCAACCCCAAGGCTAAGTGCAGGCTGAGAGCAATTGTTCAGCAGGACAGTGAAGCGTCTTAGAAGGTGGTTCACAGAAGGCAGAATTTTTGGTCCTGCTCTCCAAAAATAGCAAGGCGCTTATCTCTGCACCTGGTATCCAGCTATGACTCTTTGACTTTGGACAGTAAAGCCAGATCAGACCTTTGCTGAAAAGAAACTAAAAAGAGCTGCTTCCTCTGTAACAGTTCAGTGCATAATGTATGTAGCTGGGAGGCTGAAGACTCGTTTCCAAATTCACATTCTACTGGATTGTTGAGCAGAGACATAAATTCAGGTCTCCCACTACCCTGGCATGTATTCTTAACCATTAGAATATTAGGTATTCTAAACCAGTTTTCTCACAGTCCTTTAGATTGAAATAATTCCATTTTATATAAATAATCATCTTTTAAATGAGGCATTTGAGCTGCACTTTTGCCCATGAGAATGTCGTAAACCTCCAAACTGCAGAGCCAGTCAGACACTCGGTCTGTAACTACTTAATTATCCATTTGTAATGAAAAAAGCACTAGAGGAGACACCAAGACAGCCTTTCCCAGAATACTGAGCAACCTTGTAGCCAGGGACACTTTCCTGGGAGGTGGGAAATGCCACTAAACACTACTGTCTGAAGCAGGTAGAGGGAGACTTCCAAATCTACCCCTTGTGCCAATTCTTTGCAGGATAAAATAATGAAATGGGACATTTCCTCTAGCTCCTAACAGATTTCGTTTTTAGCTTCACCCAGCAGGTGAGCTTTGAGAACCCATACTGGCTGGGCCATCCAGATAGGACAGGAAAAATGCTTAGTTGGAGAATGTGCAGGTGATGGCTCAGTGGCCTTATTTTATGTGCGCTGGGACATGCTCTGTGGAAGAAAGTTAGATGCCAGAGGGGCTTCAGGCACACTGTAAGTGTAGATGATGAAACAGTGTTGTTTTGGAGTCCTTCTGTACAGCTACACCTTACGTAGCTTTGAAAATCCATTCCAAAACATTTATTCTAAAATAGGGTTTCTGCATTTCAATATGCACTTGAAGTACCTTTTTTACAATACAGTGCATTTGTTTCTTTTTACAGGAGGCATCAGTAAACTATTAATATTTATCAGTACTTTGACAGATGTTGACAATTTTAAAATAGAGGAGCTTCTTTGCTGCTCAGAGCCATGTGTTGGTTAATGTTAATGCTTGAATGACAACTATATTATTCTGTATGAATTTGAATATGGAATATATAAATCTATCAACTACTTGTATATTATCTCAGAAATGTGGTAACACAGGACACAGACTCTGTGTAAGGTTGTTATAATAAAATATTATCATTATCATCTTGGGATTAGTCCTTGCTGACAAACCATAGTTACATCATCAAAGTTATGCTGAAGGAGTGCTAATTCTGCCTGCTGTCTCAAAATTATAGTATTTATATATATCACTAATTTACCAAAATGCATACACTTTTCTTTTAAAAATTGTGTATATGTTTTATTTTATATTTTATTTCACCTGCAACGAATCTACGTTGGTTTTGTTACCTCTTATTTGGTTATGGGATGTCTCCCTCCCAATGGTATAAAGCTACCATTTTTATGCCTGATGCATCACATGATGTTGTCATCTAACCTGGAACATGGACTACCATTCCCTGGTGGGACCTTCTGTGTTCCTGGAAATAAACTGCATTGTCAACAGTATCTTTTAACCTTATGCATACATATAGTCTGCCTACATTGAACACGGTTATACATAGTCCTACGTAATCTGATTTTTAAAATCTTCTGCTTAAACTCGGTTTTGGAAAGTCAAGATTAAAAGACGCCAGGTCACACTCTGCAGTAAAGGGCTGAGTGATGCACCATTTCTAACTTAATTCCTTCTGATTCTAACTTAATTTACTGTGGCATCTTTGAGATGCGGACAACCTGAGAGTCCTGTCTTTTTCTATGGTTGAATAAAAAAGCTATTTTACTTATAGCCTTAACATGGTGTTCACTTGGGTTCAGCTACATAGTAATATTTTTCTGACCTTTACACAGATTTTAGAGTTATAGAAAGGAAAGTAAGGAAGAAATAACTCACAGGTTGTCCAGGCTCATCTCCTCCCAGGATCCTGAAGCCAAACCCGGACTCCATTCTCCGGAGGTGAACATCCAGCTCCTTGTAATCGGGACCTGGTTTAAAGGGAAATCCCACTGAGCAAAGCGTTTTGGCTTTGTCTTGAGAATTTGCACCTTCTTCCCTCCCACCTTGTGTTCATTGCACATGACTAATGGCACCCTGGTTAGAGCTGGTGGAAACAAATGGGACACAATGTGTTGTACACAGACAAGGAGGAGACTTGAAAATGTAGGTGTCTCTTGGAGGATGATTATGTTCAGTAGAACACACTGAACCAAGCTAGAACACATTCACAGGAGAACGGTACTGGAAAAGTCTGTCCAAAATAGAGGTTATAAAGGTGCCTTCCTCCTACAACTGACTGCATAATATACTGCTGTTCATCCACCTCTGGTATTTTATTTGTGATTTCCTTGCAGTTCATTAAAACCTAAAGACAATAAACTGAAATGGGAGATAGAGATACATAGAAAAATTATCAGTCCAACTTACAGAAGATGAATAATCATTACAGGCCATTTTAGTTCCACATACAGACATAAGGCAGTATGTCTTTTTATGTAACGTAGCTTTTAAGTACTCCATTTTCAGGTAATACCCTCAATAAAGAGTTTTGATGAAAGCTATCATTATAAGCCTCTGAGTCTTAGGTTTTAAACTGAAAGCTAAAATCATTAACTTGAAGTCCTTGATGCTACTCAATTAAAGTCTCAACAGCTTTATGAATCATTAAGATTGTGCTTCCATATGCCTATGTAACTTGCCTGTAAACATATATTCTGCCCTGAAATATATCAGTTCAGGAATGCAGTGTTTTTTAAAAGTCAGTTTCTTATAAAAGTGTCTTTAGCTTCATTTGAAAGAGCCCATTGTTTTGAGTCTTGATGACCTCAAAATACAGAAGAGAAATTTTGAATAAAATTTCAAATAGTATAAAGTGAAACTGTAAGCAGTTAGAGGACTAAGACATTGTCTATTTTGACTATCGCTTTGTCTGCATGTTCAGAGATGCTTTAGGCTCAACACCTAAAGCAGGACAGTGATTAACAGGAATGGTCTGTTGTACAAATTGCATTCTGGT